>BJCM01275189.1:0-10947 GCA_018326385.1 Flaveria bidentis | reverse complement strand
GGCGTGGGAGACTCACACAAACGTGCCCATGCATATTTAAACTTTCGTCAGTCATCTTTCGTAAAACTTGCTTTACAGTGTTTCGCGATATTTTTATCAATATGCCACCTGCATATATACTTCGAAGCATTTGGAAATACTTTAACACATGTGTTCATTAAAGCAAGATCTCTGTCTATTATTATGACCCGCGGCTCCATACACCTGTTTAACGTATCTTTCAATTTATTAAGCACCCACTCAAAATTATCTTCTCGTTCTTTACTAATAAACGCATGAGCAACACAAAATGTCTTGTGTGTCGAGGTCACCCCAACAATCTTAACAAACGGAAGTTTGTACATTTTTGTTTTATATGTCGCGTCTATCATCAGCACGTGCGGGAATACACGCCAAGTGTCGTAGGATTTTGGATGACAAAAAAATATATCTTCTACGGTATTTGTATCGGGATCTTCCCGGGTGTAATAAACGTACCTTTTAGAAGATAAAAGGTTTTCTAAAACTTGCATTGGTGTTTCACCGACTTTCTTTTCATTTCTTATCTTATATTGAGCGTTGTATACGTCTCTGGTTATGGATGCGTTCTTTGGATTTTGCTTTTTCAAAGCTGATAAGATGCTACGAGGCACCATTTTCTGATCAGTAAGTTGTTCCACCAAATTGTATTCGATTTGAGAAAACCTTCTTACCAATGGGTGCCCCTCCATATGTTGAGCGGGATCATGGTTATATTCGTCATTTCTCACTTCTAATTTCCACGAACGACGTTTGTTGTCGTATATCCCTACTAATTTAAAAGGACATCCGATTTTTTTGCTACTAGATCGTCTAATTGTTGCTTTACTTGTGTGTTCACCACCACGATCACAGATAAGCCACACCTTTACGACCTGACCTTCTATTTTCTTTGATCTTCGTATAATAATAATGTAACCATTATCACGTCCCCTATTAACAACCCAACAGACTAGCTCATCGAGTGATAAAAATTCTTGAGATGTTTCAAACGATACTTTCGTGTTCTGATTTTCATCACTCGAGAGATAGTTTATATTACTTTCTTGGGGGTCGTAACTTGACTCTCGGCCAAACTCGAACTCATCATCGGGAACATAAGATTGGTTTAAATCTGGCAATCGTCTTTCGTAAGCAGATTGAATGTACGAATCATCTTGATTACTATCTGTCACGTAAGCAAATAGTTACCATCTCAAAACGACATAACGAACGAATAAAGAAAATAAAGTTTTGTGGTTCAACTATTTCTTCAAAATAATTTTTCTCAAACTATAACTCTTATTTCTTTTATTTACATACTTACGTACACATAAATGTCTTGATTAATTAATAATCATTTCAACTAAGTCGGGTTCCACGATACTAGTCGGTTATGATAAAAAAGCTTAAAAACTGTTTAAGTTTACCGTAACCGACTAGCATCGATGGAACCCGAGTTAGTTGAAATGATTTTTTAAGTATGCAATTCAAATATATGTATATATGTATGTAAATAATTAATGAAATAAGAATCAAATGTTTACCGAGTAATTATGTGACAGAAGAAAATGTCGAACCACATAACGCTAATTTCCTCCGATAAGATTAAACGTTATGATTACTATCAATTACCGAAAGTATCAAAAGTTTCCTCCGAAACAAACGAATAAATTTAGAATACGAGCTCATTCGTTTGATATCCGGTGTGTTTATATATCAACGAAAGGAATCTTAAGTCACGTCAAAATAATTCGAAATAAAGCCTATACGCCTCGTATAGGTCCACACGCCGCGTATAGGCTTTTTAGAAGATAAAACTGGCAAAGTCAAATCAGTCATTCACCAAGCCTATACGCCGCGCATGGGCCCATACGCTGCATATAGGCCTGGGTCGTATCTCCACCGACACCTATACGACGCGTCTAGACCCATACGCGTCGTATAGGTGTCGGAGGAGATACGTCCCACACCCATACGACCCAGGCCTATACGCAGCGTATGGGCCCATACGTGGCGTATTGGGCCCCTGAATGACTGATTTGACTTCGCCTGTTTTGTCGTCTGACAAGTCTATACGCGACGTATGGCCCTATACGAGGTGTATAGCCTCCACGACAACATCTGATGTGACGTGAAATGTTTGACATTTATGGGGAGAACTATACACCGCGTATGGACTCATACACGTCGTATAGGTGTGTGTCGATTTATAATTTGGGGTGTCCTTTTATTAGGACCCTTATATAAATTATCAATATGTTTATTGATGACACAATAAAAATGACAAGACATATAGCATGTACATATAGAATTTTGTAAAAATGATGTCAATTTAAAAAATCATCAAACACAAGTTGTTTTGAAAACTAGAAAAGTTGTAACATTCGATACGAATGACATGTTCACACCATCGTAACCTTGTCAGATTTTATTGTCATGTTTTATTTATAGTCACTATGCTAATTCCCTATATATATACAGACAATCGATTTGGACTAGTTCTTCATATAAACAAATGAAAACTTAAACTTTTATATGGTTCAACGATATTGATCTTAGAAATCTCATCATTATAAGCATCCAATGTTTCTAGTGTTTATCATATATTAATCTATGAGAAATACATTTAATACGCTTATTGTTGGTAGCTAAACTACTAGAAATATTAGTAGTAAATTTTTTGGTACAAGATTATATCTTTTTTCTACACGTATATAAAAAAAATATAGCAAGCAATAGTTGGATACTCAATTACCATATAGAACCCAGCTATAGACCTCTTGTCTCTTGTTTTGTTCTGATTGTTCTTTTCAATGATCAATTAAGCCTCCTCTCATAGAGATACATCTACCGATATTAGATAGGGTAAACCAATTTACACGACAAATATATCGATCTCTAGGTATCCCATTGAGTCAAATAAACAGGAGGGAGACACGTTAACACTCTTGCATATGCATACAACATTATTTGTAATATCTTCGAATCTTCTATGTGTAATTGGTTTGAACTCATCACATGAGAAAAAAATTCACAACTCGCTATTGCTTCTCTTATCAAATTATGAAATCATTCATCATAACACAATAAGGAGTAGTGATTGCACAAACGCTTGACTATCATGGCTCTTAACACTAGGGCACTACAAACTCTAATTTCTAAAGGTTATGCACCTCTGTATTTGAAGCATATTCATCTGGAAATTTCAAACTCTTAATCATTCATAGATAGATAGTAGCTGTTTTTGCTCGATGTGTACAACACTTTCGGTTTCTAGTTTGTTGTATGTGTGAAAAATAAACATATAAGAGAAGAAGGTTGTGTAGAAATTCACCTTGCTTTCAGACATGTTATCAGTTGTGTTGATAACTAGATACTTGAAGAATTTAAGAGAAAATTTGAAATTCAGGTTGTAGGATATGATGATGAGCAATTGGTGCATGGATCGAATTTATAAAAATTATAGGATGAACGTAAGAGAGAGGAAACAATGGTTTGATAGTTACTTGCAGGACTAATGATATTAGAAAAATGAGTAGTTAATAACTAGACCAAAACAATATTATATATTTGCAAGAGGGATTGAAGTAATAAAAAATATATCAACGCTTGAACCGGTTTGAAAACTATTTATTTTAAGAAATTACTAGGTTTATTACACAGCGTGCGTTACTGCGGCATATAATTGTATATAACGTGATAAAGTATAAATTACAATCGACGCGACTAGTTTCCGAACTAATTTACGTCAATACATAGAGTAAGTAATATTTGTCCTGACTCTTTTCCAAACAAAATTAATGCCGATACATAGACATACAATTGCTATGACTGTTTCCGAACTAAATTTATGTCCAAACATATAGTAAATGTAAATGTATTCTATTGACCCGACACAATTCCAAACAAACCAACGTCGAAACGTAAGTTAACTCAAAATGTACATAAAAATAATTGAGCATGAAAATATTTTTTATTTGACCCAATTTATTTCTGAACAAAATTTATATCAAACATAGACGTATGTCAAAGCGTATACAGTCTTAAAGTGTATAGAGTTAAGCTTGAAAACATTTTATATTTAACTTGAGACGTTTCTAATTACGTCTAAACGTAGACGGACTTAAATTTATATAACACAGTGGTTAACTTGGAACTTTATAAACTTAAGAGACTAAAAGTAGGAGGGGAAGAAATGTCAGTAAGAAACCCCACTAACCTTTTTTTTCTAGTTATAGTAATGTGCGGGTCAAACGGGTTCGTTTGACATACCAAACATTTAATAATAAAATTTCAATATCTTTTAGTTTTAATATTATGCCAACTATCATTTCAAAATAACTTGTTTTTCAACGGCAGAAATTTATACATATATATAATCTGACCCCGAGCAAAATACTAGAGGAGTAGCTACACACGGTACAAATATATAAAAATCGATCTATAATTCATACTTACACCATCTTTGCAAATTTGGATCTATTATGTTTGTTGTATTCTTCACCCACAAAAAGCTACAAGTCTAGATTTTATTGATAACTTTTTGAATCTAAGGTTTCATATTGTTAAAGATTAAATTGTTCCGTTCTTTTCGAAGACACCAACACGTAGGGAGAATGACGGCATGCATAAGATATTTTAGGTCCACCCATATTAGATGATTTATAAAGTTGTAATAAGTCATCAATTTTGAATGCAAAAATAGATAAATGTCACACCATTGAGAGACCAATTGCCAAATAATATATGTAAAGTAACATGAAATTAAAAGATGATCCGCCGATTCACCATCTTGAAGACAAAGCTAGCATGATTGAGAACCAACTGGAATATATATGTTTCATTTAGCAAAAGCAGCTAATGAAGCAATACGCCCCTTTGGCCTATGTGGGCTTAAGTGTGGATGAGTAAACTATAATTTTTTTGGAGGTTTAAAATAGTTTATCAAAAAAAGTTTCACTGAAATGACCATAGTTTGGGCTAGATGTCTTCGTTTTGGGCATGCGACCAGTCGAAACGACCGTTGGACTGATGAGCTTTGGGTCATCATTTTGGCCCAAAAACGGCTTATTTTATGAGTTATTTCAATTTTTTTCTTATTTTTACATTTTGTTGGACTTTACATTTGGCTTAGTTTTTGGCTTATTTATGTTTTGTGGCCCATTCGACTTTTGTTTTTTATATGCTTGTAAAAGATGGATGGAATAATTATTGAAGTTTATGAAAAATCTTTTTTTTTTCTCTATCATAGTGTTTGTTAGTGTGAATTCCTGATTATTGGCATTCTTTGCTAATTAACGATAGTTAGTAGAATTGTTCCTGGTATTCTTAAAGAATCAACAGGTTCAATTATTTATCATTTTGTTTCCAACTACATCACTCTCCAAACAAACAAATTGACTTTGACCAGCCAGAATTACACCTATTAAGTACAAAACAAGATCTTTTACCTGTCGTGTGATGCTACGACATCATACGTGACATCATACGTAGCGTGATAAAGTATAAGCTACAACTGACCCGAGTCATTTTCGAACTAAATTTATATCAATACGTAGAATTAGCAACCCAAAATTATATCGTTGAATAAAAACATATTATATTTGACCATTCTCTTTTTCAAATAAAATTTATATCGAAACATTGACATCCACTTGTTAAGACTCGTTTCCGAACTAAAATTAGGTTGAACCTTAAAGTAAATGAAAACATATTAATTATATTAACAAGAAGGGTTTTCATAGAAAACTTACGTCAAAGCGTAGAATTATGTTGAAACGTAGACATTCTTAAAACGTATATAAAGTTAAGCACGAAAACAATTTATATTTGACCTGAGCCTATACATATTACTATGGTGACATTGACGTGGTTTAAGTACGTAAAATAAATATGTGAATCGGTGACGATTTGATATTAGTTAAAAAAATACTATGTATAGTACGTTGAGGCGTAAATATAACGTAACATCGAAACAACAATTGCTTAATAAAAATAGAAGTTATTGCAAAAAATGGAAAAAGATATATCAAAAGAGTAAGAGAAAGAAAAAACAAAATGATTGCAAGTCAAAAGACTCGAACAGGGGGGAAATGAATTCAATTTCATAAGCTTTAACCACTCCGACCACAATGCATTATAATTATAGTATAACATGAGTTTTAGAATGAATAAATAATAAATAAATAACCCACCGACCTTTGAAAATAAATAGTAGTATAATAAGGCTGATCAAGGATTGTGGATAAGAAGATTTAATATCAATCCTGAGAACCGTTGAAAATTTTTGTGCTCTGAGCGAATCCTATAAGGATTGTGGATAAAAAGATTTAATGTCAATCCTGAGAACCGTTGAAAATTTTTGTGCTCTAAACGAATAGAGAAAAACAAGATTCTTATTATACAAAATGAATAACTCATATATAAATTTGTGGGCCCTGCACAAGAAAAAAACGAGACTTTAGTTCAATCAATTGATCGCTTTGACCTTATGTGTTCCGACAATTCTTGTACCGCTCACACCTCAAATCGCAAATTATTTTGTTTGAGTCTTAAAATGAGTTTAAATTCTAGTAATAAGTAAATGATAGTGGGCTAAAATAATTAAAATTTTAATGGGCTCTAATGTTTGTTAGACTTAAAATAATTATAATGTTAATGAATATATTAATAGAAATGAGTTTAAGTGTTTAACAAAGTATTTAAGAGCATTTAAAAAAATAATATAAAAAGAATCTTTAAAAATTGCAGGCGCCTAAGGAGATCGGACACTGTGTGGTCGTCCACCCCGCCCCCTTTGAGGATCGGCCCTCAAAAGATTTATGAGTCTTATAACAGTAACTTATTAACCGATAATAATTCATACTATTAATCTGAAATAATGGTAATACCGATGTTCATTTCAATAATTCATGCTAATATTGTTTCGTGAGAATTTTGAGCCTTTTAATTTATTTCATTTTAAACTAACTTTTTAGTTTTATGCATGCAATACAATAAAACGAGCTAGAGGTAAATACACAATATGAATCGCCTCTTTAAAATTATAGTTTAAAAATTCCACTCTTTGAAATCACATACAGTAGTAAAATATCTTTGAAATTATCATAACATTTTGGGCCACAAATTATATAGTCAATGAGACTACGGATGCAAGATAGGGACGTTTCATAAATTACGATGGAACTAGGGTGTTGACATAAATACAGTATGACGTCATTAAAAAAATTTGTGTATGCTAGTTAATGACGTAGTGGTTTTTTTTTTCTTTCCTTTCTTTTCAAGAACATCTCTTAATCTATTGTATTATTTATTAATTATAAAACTTAAACTCTTAATCTTTATATGCAAAACACATTATCAGTTCAATAAGACCCCTAAGACTAAAGACTTACAAACCATTCCAACAATTTTTTATACAAACCATTCCAACAATTTTTTATTGGGTTTCATATTTTTGTAGACCTCAAGATATTATTAGTTAATAGGTGAAATATATAGTTATTTTTTCTATTTAAACATCGTATTGTGTACAAGGTAGCTCGACGCTAAGTTTGTGTACAAAAGTAAATTACAAAATAAGAGTAAAATAATGTCAAGGTTCCAAAATAATTGTAACAATATTTGATAAGCATTTAATTTTTTATTTTTCTTATTTATTAAACATCAATTCCTAGGTTTTTAAAAATAAATACACCGAGATCCTATAACTTACGGAATTTTTACTATGAAGCTTTTAATTGTGAGATATATCACTTAATCGATCATGAATGATGCACTTTGAAGACTAATGAATACCTAAAATATATGCATGTTAATATGATATTTAAAATAGGAATTTTCTATATAGAACCCAGTACTATAAAAGCATCATTATTTGGTAAGGATAAGGGTTATTAATGGATGGAAGAAATTATATTGCAACTTCAATTCGTTGAGAAGGAAAACACAGCGTGTGGTTAAGGGAATCCAAAAGGGAAAAAGATATATTTATTTGAGATTAAGATGTATTGTGGTAGATACATAAAATAACAAATTTGTGGAAAATTTAAAGAAAAGACATATCATAATTATAAATTTAATAATACAGTTTCCATGAATTTATAAGAGTGAATGGTTGTTTTTTTTATTTTAGGGGTTGTTTGGCAGCCTGTTAATCAGTTTTTAATGGTTCAGATTTCTGAATGGTTTAGCACTTAATGGTTCTGACTGTTTGTTTTGTGAACAAATGTCTGAATGGTTCAGATATTTGTCTCTGAATGGTTAAGTATTATACTAGTGCTGAATGGTTAAAAACTCTAATGCTGAATGATTAAAATCGACCTCTTATCCGAATTAGTCAAACATTTGCATTTGAATAGTTAAACGATATACTAGCTTTTAATGGTTCAAACATCTTAATGGTTTAGCACTAATAGTTTAAACCTCTTATTGGTTTAACACTTAATCATTCAAAATTAAAGTTGTCAACACAACCATTTAATCACATATGTTATTTTCATTTTAAAAATGCTTTTTTTTTTGCATCTATCTCCATAAGGTTTTAAAAATTATCATTTTTCATCCAAAAAATTAACTCCGTTAACTTAATATCTATCATTAAAAGAGAGAAATTATGTAATTTTGCATATAAAAACAAAATTCTAATTTATGTTAACATATTGATGTTAAAATTTCATTCACATGTACCTAGTTCATTTACAAAACTTAGAGTGGACATTTCATCTTTATACATTTTATCATGAGTAAATCACTAGATTGTCATTTCATTAGTAATGAGGATAATGGACCTCATATTTTGTGGTGCTCGGGAACCCATTGCAAAAGGGTCGTATAAAACATACCATCGTTTGACGCCTCTAGTCTTCATCTCTCATATATCTTGATTCAGTTCCACTCAATTATATGTATGTAATTAATGTATTTTCTTGTGTGTTTTAAAGGATAATTTTGTTAATTTACATGTTTTAACAATTTAAGTTAACAGAGTTGACATTTTTGGATAAAGGTTTTCTAAAATTTGAGAGGTAGATGCAAAAAAAATCTTTAAATAAAAATAACAAATATAATTAATTAATATGAAAAAAACTACAATTCACTCATTTTATAATGTCTTTGGAAATTAATACCATGTGGTTATTTTGGTCGATCATGATTCATAATTAATTCACATATATAAGGTCTCTATGTTAATAGTATCTTTCATGTAATAGGTCTCCGATCTTTTAAATTTTCCAAAATATAAATGATGTAAAATGTGAAATCGTTGACTTATAAAATCTATTATTAAAACAAGTGGCACCAATGGTTTACGAACAAGACTTGTTCATCCTTTCTCATTTGTTTTGTAACATACAACTTGACCGAAAGTGAAAGCTTACATTGTAAACTATATTATCTTAGCTAAGTACACCCCTCTAGAAGTTTAAAAATTCGATTATAACAAAATTTTGGCCAACGCCGTATTCCTACGTCGTGTAGCATATGCATACTTCACCTTCTTAAGTAGTTCAATCATCGGATAGACATAGAACCGAAAAGATAGTGTAAGATATTTTAATGTAATAGGATTGACTAATAACCAATATAATCATAATATCTATCAAACAAGTCAGGAGATGCGTATTGTAAATTTGTTTTGAGTTTTTTGTGATCTTTGACTGAAAACCATTTACGAGAAAAACCCCTAAGCAATGGAGGTTCCAAGGGGCGTTGCCCTTTTAACGTGTATCGGGGGTATCGCCCTAGTAGCTGGGTCCATGGGGCAGAGCCTTTTGAATTCCACATGCATCTAAAAAAATTTCTTAGAATTTCAAATGTGAAATTCAAATGCAAAAAAGACGTGTTTTTTTAGTCATTTTGAATTGAAAATAAAAAACTGCAATTTGCCACTCCTCACTGAAATCGAATTGTCTTCTGAATTTGATCACTTTCAAATTTCTTCTTCTTGTTTACAAAACACATATAAAAATTCATACTTTGATCTTAATCAGCATCTGAGTTGTATTCGATTGAGATATTCAAATGAAAAAACAAATAATTTTAATTTGAAAGTGATCACACGACTCAAATTATACAAACTTTGATTCAATTTCTATGCAATTAGCGTACTAGGTTTCCAGCCAGTGTACGCCTACGTTGTTTGTAGTGCAATCCTCGACTGATTTATTTAAGTAAAGTTTTACTGCTCCGAACCTATTGCATAAAAATGATTACTTGACTATCAAATTCAAATTTGTATTACAAAATTATTTGTATAGAATCATTTTCACTAATTAGTCAATATATTCTTTGGTATCAATTGAACCCGTCAATATATCCTTTGGTGTTTAATGCTCATTTGAGATTCATGTTCTTAATTTAATGTCAATTAACCCAATGCATTACTCAACTACAATAACTTTGTCTCATTTTAATATTTCTTACTTCTTTAAGATTCAAGATCTCATTTAAACATATGGTATTATGTGTGTATTTATAACCTCTAATAAATCAAAGTTTTTTTTGTCACTTTTCATTTTCTTAACATATGTTTTTGCCTTTTTTTTTTCTAAACATTCACAGATCAATTTTCACTCCAAAATGGTGTTATAGTAATTTAAACACTCATATAAATTCTCTCTCTTATTAATTGCTATGTTTTTCTCTCTTATAGTTTTTTTAAATCAAACTATCTTTTTTTAGAATAGATTATGAATGAAACTAAAAATAACATCTTTTAGTTAAGATCTAAATAACAAAATAACTGTTTAACTTATCTATCTATTTATAAAAAACTAAAATAAGTGTAAAACTATTGTAAATCTCATTATACTTACTTTCTTATTTCTCTATATTATTAATAATAATATTGAATACTAATAATGTTACTCATACTATTTTCAAATTAGAAAATATATAATTAAATAAATTAAAAACCTATTTTTTTTTTATTAAAACACACTTTTT
>BJCM01275188.1:0-10096 GCA_018326385.1 Flaveria bidentis | reverse complement strand
GGATACTCCATCGATTACAATCCGGCTTTATTTATAACTGGAAACTAACTCTAACTAACTCTCAACACATATTGAGAATTTACACAAAAGACCATATACTATATCTTCCGAACGGAAGTAACCCTTCGGAAGATTCCCTACTAAACATATGTATACTTCGGAAGAAATCCAAAGTACACAATAACATCCTTCCGAAGTAAACATAACCTTCGGAAGATATCACCTTAGCTTCGGAAGACTACATTAAGCTTCGGAAGAAACTTAAACTTCGGAAGTTCACTTGTTTTGGCTTTTAATACTTCACAGGCTCCATACTCCAACAAAAAGTATCATTAATTAATATGTTACGCAAAATTCAAGAAGAAACAAGTAAGAGCGAGATGCATGTACCATGAGTGTAGTGCCAAGAGATGACTGAACCCACGGTTCCTCTCTCACCCTCATGGAGCTCGCAATCATGAATCTTATCAGGGGCTATTGCAACCACCTCGTGCGGTTTGTGCCTAAAGAGATCATGAAAGACATCACCGGCCTTATTTATCTCTACGTAACCGATTAACTTTCTTGATAGAGCCATCTCTTGATTATCCTCACTAAGGCAAGCAAACAACTTTGGTTGGTGAGTTTGTGGAAAATATAGGCAGATATCATGGGTTTATATAAATTTTGGCTACCATACATGAACACTATATAATATCATAATATAGTTAACTATTTTACTTGTTATATTGAGAAAATTAGAAAACATTCTGCAGTAACTACTCACATATGATTCACACTAAATAAATTTTTAACAACTTGATTAAAGGTTAGTAGTTAATACAACAACTTAGTGATTATTCATGAAAAGATTTGCACCTTGAACATTTAAGAGAAAAAAAAGTCTCACACATCTCACTTGACCTCTAGATCGGAAAATCATTGGCTTATAATTTTTTGCATTAAATATCGATCAATTTATAAATTTATTGTCATGCATGTATTTCATCCCAACCACAATAGCGTTGGCATATCTTATTCATTTGAAGCACATTTAATCCCATCCCCTTCATAGTGATTCACCCCCTCATTATTACTGAACCACCTTCCCTATTAATTATATTGATCCATATGAATCATCGTATGTATATATAACTATCAATGATTATTAGCTTAACTAATTAAGATGAAATACTCATGATATGTAAATAAAAAGGAGATCATAAGTTCAAGTCTTACTATGAATTAAAATTGCTCGGAGTTGAGCCAGAGGGTTTTCGCAGTAATGAGTTTCCTTCTGAGGGGGTTGGGGGTGCGGTCCCGACTGGGAAACGGATAGGTCGGCCTAGTTAAGATAACATATATCATCCGAAGCAAGGTCGTACAACAATTCAAGTAGGTAGGGGAAAATAATTAAAACCCTTAAAAAACCATGGGTCAGTGTGAACAATGGCTGCCTTCGACAGTCTTTCGAAACCGACACCCAAGTGAACTTCCTAAAGGCAGTGAATTGAAGACCACCATTACATGAGTAAGTTAGAATTAATGCTTTATAAAGTATAATTGTTATATCTATACTACCATATATACATATATTTGGATACATATATTTAATTTTATCAAACTTACAAGTTTTAAAGCAATATGTATAGAGAATTGTTAAGTTATTTGATAATGGTAGAATAACAAATTGATTAAAATTTTAATATACTTTAGAGGCAATATGACAAATTTATTCATTAAATTTTATATACTTTGACACTTTTATCATTTTCTTTTTCATGTATATACATACTTTTAATAATATGATTATTATCTAATTCATTTTATTAAATTTTATTTTATTTATGATATTATAAATTGACATTTAAATTTATATTTACTAATTATATTTTTATAACTAGATACTATTTTAATTAAGTATTTTATTATTTAACTAATATATATCTTCATATTTATAAGAACAATAATACTTATATTTTTCAAGGGCATATTGTGAGTTTAATAATTTAATATATATTTATTTATTTATATCTTCTTTAAAAAGTTAATATTATTGTTTTATTGCTATTTTTTACTCATACGTAATTTCAAACATATCTTATATTAGAATATCATTTTATTAATATTTGAAATAAGTAGAATCAAAGAATCAATGGAGTTAGTTAATCATTCTAAAACTAACCTTCAACCACATCTTCAAAAAGAAAATAATTGAAAATTTGTATGTAAACGAAAAACATATTCCACGCTTTAAGATTTATCATGTTCTAACAAAGTAACTTTGAAACAAATAGTATAGTCCATAACTTTAAACAAATTATTCAGAATAATCTTATATGAATATTAAGTGCAAAACCCAAGTCCCATATTCCTTAAATCATAAATCATATATATATGTTCATTGGATTCTTATATTCTTAGAAAATTTATCAATAATCCATCAAAATTTAAAGGTATGTTATTGATACATCTAATTTATTTTATCATCTCATCTTTTCTATACATACATATAAATACATATAGACAAATGATCTCTTAGGCTAGTGGTTAAATGGGATGTGGGAGACTTTTGACTCTCTTAGAAGTCCAAAGTTCAAACCTTGGCATAAGTGAATTTTACACAACTAATCACAACGAATATTTATAGTTTCATACTTAACACTTTGTTTGAATTTTTGGGGCTACGCTAATGATCTAGAGGAATGAGATTGCGTGGATTCAGTTAACCTTTTACAAGTGTTTGGTCCCATTTTATCCCACCTTATTCCTACTTAAAGATGGCAATTAAGTTGGGAATTTATGGCTTACGATAGAATGTTTTTAAATCGGGCATAGCATTAACTCCGTGATTTTTTATTTGCTTTTTATGAACAACAATGTACAATCTTGTTTCAAAGTTATATCTATTATTTTAATCGGGCTTATCAGGAAACCCATAAATAGAAAAACACTTGAGTCAACTTTAAAAAATTTAAATGAAATGTGTTATTTTAATCAGGCTCTCTTATTCGTTTCTCAATCGGAATCACACCCCACCCCCACTCAGTATGAAACTCATAACTAGAAAAGTTACTGACCTAACATTAAACATTTTGTTCACAGTAAAATTTAAACCCATAATAAGGAGCTAGTGACTTATAAAAAGGCTTCCTCAAATTAGTATTTCTTAGTATAGTATTTTATATGCACATTTGGGTTGGTTTCGATGATAAAAATATCTGAATTTATACTGATAAATCAAAATCTCTAAAAAGCATGTGTTATTTTTCTATGTTGTCTATCTAGGTTGGCATTAAGTTCTTGCAAGTAACCTACATATTAACTAAAGGTAAAAAATTTAAAATCAATAATAGAAGCCACAGACCCACACTATAACATAGGTCAACAGATATCGTAACACAAAAGGTCCCCATCATGGTGGTCATTATATTTTTCTGTTAAATCCTAGTAAAATAACCAAAATACCACTTACTATTAAAAAATCAATATTTTTAAAAAATGATACCCACAAATTCATCTTCAACCTTAAAGCACTATTATTCTACCAAACAACCACCCCCACCATCCTACCAGACCACCACCGCCACCCACCACGGTAGCCCACCACCTCAACCCAACTCTCTCTCTCTCATCCTCACCACCGCAACCCCCCATGCCCCAACCTACATCCACATCTTCAACCCACCACCGTAACCCACCATCACCATTCTTACTCGTTAGAACACCATAAAAGCATCACCGGGTAGATCTATGGTAACAAAAGCATCACCCATCACCACCATCCCAGCCTTCACCTTGATTAGATTCGAGGTGGCGACCAGTGGTGTCGGAGATGGTGGTTGCAGGTAGGGGTGTTCATCGGATCGGATAACGGATTATTCGGATTTGAAAATTTCAGGACCCTATCCGAAATCCTATCGGATCCGAATAAGGATTTTTCTATCCGATTTGAATCTATCCGAATTCAATTCGGATCAGATTCGGATATATCCGAATAATCTGAATGTATCCGAATAAACCAAATAACAATTTTTATATTTTTATTGTTTTTTTGCTAATTTTTTATTTTTAATATTTTATAAGTTGAAAATCACAATAAAAGATATAAAAAATTGACTTGTACGCAAATTCAAAATTAAAACATAATAGGTAATTGTATGGACACCGAATATTAGAATCTCTAATTTAGAATGACAATCGATTATTCAATAATTATTTAAGATTATGACTAAAATGTGTAAACATTATTGTGTATTGAGTTGAAAACATGATATTTAGTTGAGTAATGAGTATTGAGTTAGAAATATAAAAAATTGTGAAATCCGAAATCCAATCCGAAATCCAAATAAGGAATTCGGATGAGATCCGATCCGAATATCCGAATAAGGATTCGGATCGATTTATTCGGATTTAGATACGGATCGGATTTTGGATAGTTTCGGATTTCGAATTTTTTGAACACCCCTAGTTGCAGCCCGGTGGTGGTGGGGATAGTTATGGAGTTTTAGTGGTGTTGGATATAATGGTTGCAAACCTATGGTGGTGGGGACGATGAGGGCATTCTGGTGGTGTTGGGGATGGTGGTTTGCGTTTTGATGGTGTTGGAGATGGTGGTGTCACCGCAGTCTTCATCGGAGTTGTTGTGTTTGTTTGTTGGAGTTGAACTTGAGCAGGAAGAAGAAAATTTTAGGGTATGGTGGGGTGGGGTGGGGTGGGGTTGGATAGTGGTTAGGGTGTGAGTTTTGTAATATTTTTATATTTTTATAAAGGGTATGTTAGTTATTTTAATAAATTAAAAGAAAAAATTAAGTGCTAATTTTTGTTAGGTAATTATATCAAAATGGTTAGTGATTCTTTCATATTTTTGTTTTGTTTATGTTTTTTTTGTTTTTCTCCCTTTTCTTTCCACCTCTAATATTTCTAGTTTTTCGCTTACTATCAACTTTTTTATTACTTAAGTAATTAATTTTACAAATCCAACCTATTTGGTTTGTTACTCTTTTTAAATATGTGTTTTTGTTTCTTCTACGACTTTTTCTTAGAGTTATTATTCAATGTTTAATTATTACAGTTTTGTGAATTTTAATGATTAATTTTACACATACTTTGTCTTAAATCTTTTAAGTTTTATTGATTTAACTCGTTTATCCATAAAAAACCAAACCAATTAGGTAGACACAAGGTTCAGTTCCGGTTTTTAAATTTAAACTATCCGGTTCCAACTGGTTCCGGTTCGATTCCAGACAATTCGAACTAGTTGCACAGTTTAATTGTCGTGGGGCGGGCATTTCGTAGTAAAAATTGTCTCTATTCTTTATGACTTGTTGAAAATATTATCGATTTGATGCAATACTAACTAATCTATACTAATAAATGATTACATGTGGTGACACATGTCATCACCAGATTTCACCTCACAAAAACTTTCCCGCCTAAACTACTTTTAATAAAATTTCCACAAATCATGGTATATTTTTTACTTGAAGCTTTTATTTTATTTAACTCTTTGAACGATAAGTGTAAAGTTGTTATTTTTATTAACTACCTCAATCACCACCAATTTGGGATTTTAAATATATATGATTTCAATAATCTCAAATCTTATTTAAACCTTATGATCATAAATTCTTGTTTTCATATAATCGATTTAAAATAAAAAAAATTTAATATTTTTGTTTACATATTTGAATTATATATTTATAACTTTTAACCCGTGTAATACACGGGCTAATATCATTGTACGTAAATAATATAATAAGATAGACTTTGATTACATAATATCCACTAAGCATTATTGCAACGATTTTCTAATATTGAAATCCACCTAAGTAGTTAGCTGCATTAGATATGACCAAATTATTGGTGTCATATCATCTTGGAAAATCATAGACAAACGAGTATGGTTTATAAAATGTTAAACATGTAAGAAAAACTTTTAACCATCAATTCTGGATGGGCTACCCATCAAAGAGCAAAACATATAATATTTTGGTACGTTTTACGTGAATTGTTACAAGCCTAGCCTAGGCATGCTAATAAGTCCGGTCATGACTCATTTATTAAACAAATATATATTATTTCCATCTAATAATTTATAAATAAAATCTTGTTTAGGCTTGCAAGCCTGCTTGATCTTGTGTGAAGGTTGAGCTTGAATTTTTTATATATAAGCTCCAAAATAAGCTTGGGCTCGGCTTAACCTTGTTTAACTTAATTGGGTTCGAGCTTTTAACAAGCTGGTTTGAAGTAACTTATAAAATAAATCGTTTTAAACTTATCTTTTATTTTCTATATTGATTTGATTGAAACAATAACATAATAACATAACAAGGTGACTTTAATTACACGGATATGTGTGTATATGGCTAATAAATCTTGTCAGGCCTCGTCGATTTGTGAATTTCAAGCAGATCTCGAGTACTAAAAGCATGTATGGAGGAATATTGCACTAACCATGTATGAAATATAACAAGACGTGAATAAGTGATCTTTAGTCTTCAAATTTTTTTTTAACGGTAAATATATGACATTGATTCGGATGATATGTGTTATCTTAATCGTGTGAATAAGTGATCTTCAGTCTCCAATTTTCTTTTTTTGAACGGTAATTATACGACCTTGCTTCGGATAATGTGATCGGGTCCACTTATCCGTTTTCCAGCCAGGACAACACCCCTAACCTCATCAAAAGGAAACTAATTGCTGAAAAAAACCTCTTGTTCAACTCTAAGCATTCGGTCTCCAATTTTCTAATATTGAAAACCCTTTGCCTTCCTAAAAGGAAATCCCCCTAAGTAGTTGCATTGAATACCAATCAAATTAATGGCATCATATGAACTTGGATAATCATAACAACAATGATCTTCAATATTATTTTTTTGATGAAATTAGAACATATCATATTAAAGATTGATAACAACCTGCTATGTGTTGATCAAACACCATCTAATTGTTTCTCTATCTTATGATTTGAATCACGGTTCAAGAAATAACTTAAGGGTGGATCATCAAAATCCAAGAAATACAAAAACAACAAACGGTGTGGATTCAATATGTGAATTTAAGAATAGATTTTAGAGGAGTGTGTGATTATGGTTCAAAATATACATAGAACAACAAATAAATATCATCTAGGGTGAACAACAATAATCATGATATTGGCTGCTATTATTGGTTGTTATTGGTTTTTTAATTCCTTTATTTGTTTCCTTATTATGCTCCTAGTTTTGTGGCTTCCTTGCTGGACGTTTCCTCTATAAAGAGAGGATTTCCTTTGATCTTGATACATACAATCAATTAATAAAAAAAACTCTTGATATCTTGAATTCTTCATGGTATCAGAGCAGTGATCCGACTGCTCCGATTTAAGCCATGGCCGACAATGAAACTACGGTGAAGGATAACGGTGGCAACATCGTTGATTACAACTCACCGTATTATGTTCATCCTTCCGATACTCCCAGGCAGATGCAAGTAAACGAAGCCCTGTCCGATAAAAACTACGCGGATTGGGTGCAAGAGATGGAGAATTTTTTGTTTGCCAAAAACAAAATGGGTTTCATTGATGGTTCCATTAAGAAACCGGAGAATACGTCAAAAGACTACGCGTCATGGATGAGGGCCGATGCCATGATCAAAGGGTGGCTTACCACCGCCATGGAAAAGGATATAAGAGGGAGTGTCAAGTACGCTCATACGGCTGCAGAAATATGGAAAGATCTTCAAGAAAGGTTTGGCAAGGAAAGTGCGCCACGAGCGTATGAATTGAAGAACAAAATCGCCGCCACGCGCCAAGATGGATCCTCCGTCTCGGCATATTATACAAGGTTGCGGTCCCTATGGGATGAAATACAGTCCGTCTTTCCAATGGCACGATGCACTTGTAATGAGTGCAAGTGTGATGTCGGAAAAAGATTAGTTGAACACCAAGAGAAGGAGAGGTTGTACGAGTTTCTCATGGGGCTCGATAGCGAGTTCGCTGTCATCAAAACCCAGATCTTGGCAAATAAACCAACACCGGGGCTGGGCACGGCTTATCATCTCGTCGCTGAAGACGAACGGCAAAAACACATTTCCGAGGATAAGAAGTCGTCTATTGAGGCGGCGGCCTTCAAGGCTTTCGTTCCACAGAAGCGGGATGGCCAAAGCACCAACCACCAGAAAGCTCGGAGTCTTCCTAAACAAGGAAAGCAAGAAGAGGTACCACATTGTACACACTGTGATCGAGATGGTCATAGTAGGGAGGGCTGTTTCAAACGCATTGGGTATCCGGATTGGTGGCCGGGTAAGGTAAAGGGAGATAAATCAAAACCGAAGGCCTTTAACGTTGAAGGAAGTTCATGTCCTATCCCCGGGTTCACCGCTGAACAATACGAGACTTTTCTAAAGTACTTTAAGGATGAAGTTAATACAGGTGATGAAGGAAACAAACGTGTTGCTAACATGACAGGTAAATTAAATGATAAGGCCGATTGGATTGTTGATTCGGGAGCTACCGAACATACAACCTATTTAAATGAGATCCTAGTGAATAAACGAAAGGACGAAAACGAGATGCCAGTGATCATCCCAAACGGTGATGCCATCCCGGTTGAAGGAAAAGGTGACTACACCTTGCCGGGTGGCGCCAAGATTGAAGGGATATTACATGTGCCAAATTTCACTTGCAATTTACTTTCTGTTAGCCGCTTGACTAAGAACCTCCAATGCTCAATAACTTTTTTTCCCGATTTTTGTGTCATGCAGGGTCTCCGATCGAGGAACTTGATTGGTGCGGGTAAGTGCAAAGGTGGTCTATACCGAATGGGGATGTTTGGGGAAGAGAGGAAAGCTATGGCGGTTACGATTGAGAGATGGCATAAAAGGTTGGGTCACACATCTCAAGATAAGCTTGCTAAAGTTGATTTCTTGAAAGGTGTTTCTTTTAATCTTAGGAATAATGTTTGTGACTCATGTTCTAAGGCTAAACACACAAGATCTCCTTTTTCTTTAAGTGAAATAAAGACACAAGAATGTTTTGAACTTTTACATTGTGATGTGTGGGGAAAATATCGTGTTCCTTCTTTTTCAGGAGCAAACTATTTTTTAACCATCGTTGATGATTATAGTAGACATGTTTGGGTTTTCCTCATTAAATATAAAAGTGATGCTAGCACATGCTTGATGAATTTTTGCACAATGGTTAAAACTCAATTTAGCAAAACAGTTAAAAGAGTAAGGTGCGACAATGGTGGAGAATTCACATCCAACATAATGTCGAATTATTACACTGACCATGGCATCTTATTAGAAACAACTTGTCCCCATACCTCCCAACAAAATGGAGTCGTTGAACGCAAACATAGACACATTCTTGACACGGCAAGGGCACTACGATTTGGGGCAAAAATACCAAAGAAATTTTGGGGGGAATGTGTTCTTATGGCCGCATATATCATTAATCGGTTGCCCTCAAAAACCATTAATGATAAGACTCCATATGAAATCTTGCACAACCAAAAACCCGAGTATGACCACATGAGGGTTTTTGGTTGTCTCACTTATTTTTGGAGCATTGATACCAAAGGAGACAAGTTCGAAGTAAGGGGGAAACCGGGGATTTTTCTAGGATATCCTCAAGGTGTTAAAGGTTATAAAATATTTGATATTGGGGATAAGAAGATGGTGGTATCTCGCGATGTGAAATTTCATGAGGATGTTTTTATTTTTCCTGACCAAAACCAAATGGGAAATGGGGATGACACTTTCATTCCTATGACCCAAGATGTTGAAGTCCAAAGCTACGAAAATGTAATAAAAAATAATCACACTGTTGGGCCAGCATGTGGGCAAAAGAATGTTGAAGGCCCACAAGAAAATGTTGAAGACACCAACATAGGCTTTGAGCCCGCTTCCGTTGAAACACAGGCCGACCCACATGATCATAGAATTGGGCCTGAGCCTGACCCATTGGAAATACCTACCGAGAGACCAAAGAGAGACAGAACTCTTCCGAAGCATCTTAACGACTATGTTGTGACTCTTCCCCCTTCGGTCGACCATGCACATCCTGCTCCAACTCAAGACACCTCGACGGTACATCCCTCTACACACTTTATTTCCTATAAAAATTTTA
>BJCM01275187.1:0-20468 GCA_018326385.1 Flaveria bidentis | reverse complement strand
TATTGGTATGATTGAAACCCGAACTGCTGCATTAAGAAATGAGCTCGAAGAGCCACATAGCTCTGACGGTGATCAGCTTCCACGGCTCCAGAGTTTACAAAGGATACTCCAGGGGTCTGTTGCAGTTCAAGTGAGTATTTATTTCTTCTAAACGTTTTTTAAAGTCCGTTCATATCCAAATTTTGGTTTTTAGTTTTGTCTGAATGGCCGAATTCAGTTGGCAAAAATGGGCTTGTGGGCGGGTTGTGGCGTTGTGCAACGGCTCGGTGCATGTCCGGGTCAAAATGAGTGCTTACGTATGGGTGGGTCGTGCAACACTTTTTTGGTTTGATGTTTTAAATAAACAGTTATGTGTGTGTAATATGGTTTTATGAAATCTATTATTACAGAAATAATCTGTATATACATAGAATACATTCTAGGCGACTTTTAACCTGTTGGGCAAGTTACATCAAACTACAAACACTCTTTTGTCTCTTTTAATTTATTTATCGATAAGCAATGTGTCAGTTACACCTACAAGCAATTTTCAACATGTTTGACCCATTCCCCTTTGATTTTTTTCTTCTTTGACCCATGTAAGCTAAATTATAACCAAATTGACCCATTTGTAAGGAAATAGTTTGCCATTGCCACCTGTAAATTTCTAACCCATGGACAACATGTATGTGTAGGTGAACAGTGGAGTACTTAGTGTGTGCACAGCTTTCTTATCAGGGGAGCCTGCAACAAGACTTCGGTCACAAGAACTGCAGCAACTGATTGCTGCTCTTCTTGAATTCATGGCTGTTTGCAAGCGCGCCATACGTGTGCACTTTAGACTTATTGGGGACGAAGATCAAGATTTCCACACACAACTGGTCAACGGTTTTCAGTCACTCACCGCTGAATTGTCACATTACATCCCTGCAATATTATCAGAGCTTTGATTGTATTGTATCCATCCATGGTGTCTATGTTTCTGGGTGTGAGCCCAATTGGTTTGGTGGTTTGCCTGTTTACATTTTAAGTCACTTGTTCATGTATCTTGGTTGATAAATGATAATGTTTGGTTTCTTAGGTTTCTTGGATTTTGTTAATTAGAATATCTTGTAATTATGAATATTTTGTTTTTGCTTAAGATTGTGAGCCGAAAGCTGAAATTGTCAATCTTTCAAGTCTCAACTTATATCGTATGTTTGGCGTACAAGCTTGTACAGCATGTCACTATTTAAAGTTACTCGACCTCCAATATATACTTAATAAATCAAAATTTTTGTAAGACACGTCTATCTTTTTAGAACGTCCATCTAGATTTCACCTAAGATGTGAATATATGTAATCACTACAATAAAAACCATAAATTAGTATATTACAATAGCTTCTTTAATAAATGTTAATTTGCTATTATATTAATCAAATTAACTTTTATATATAAAAATTAAAAGATCCCATGAATTTTTTTTAATGAGAGTTAACTTTATTAAATTTTCAGCTGATCATCGTTAAAATTATAATACTTTAAAATCATATTTTTTTAAGCAAACGCTTTTTAAAATATC
Source organism: Flaveria bidentis (assembly GCA_018326385.1). Classification (NCBI taxonomy): domain Eukaryota; kingdom Viridiplantae; phylum Streptophyta; class Magnoliopsida; order Asterales; family Asteraceae; genus Flaveria; species Flaveria bidentis. The sequence goes on along the minus strand of BJCM01275187.1, from coordinate 18,927 downwards.
AAAATTCACGAAGTCAAACTCAATTACAATGAATGATTACTCATTTTAAAACTACATATTTGCTTCAATGTATATCACGATTTCATCTAAGTCTGTATATTTTATTAACTCACAATTTCATATTCATAATTTCATGTTTTCGCATATGATGTTCATTATTTCAACTCGTATGTTACATATTTATCTAACATAGTATAATATTAAAAGTATCACTTAGCACGGATTTATATTAACATTGGAGGCATACATAAAAAAAACTAAACGAGATGGTGAATGAGAATATGAGATATTATTTTTAAAATTTTTAGTTCTTAAACTTTTAATACAAACATTATTTTTGTCATATAAGTTATTATAGCAACTACAAAACTTATTAATTTATAATGTTAAAAGTATAATATTAACATAGTATAATATTAAAAGTATCACTTAGCACGGATTTATATTAACATTGGAGGCATACATAAAAAATAACTAAACGAGATGGTGAATGAGAATATGAGATATTATTTTTAAATTTTTTAGTTCTTAAACTTTTAATACAAACATTATTTTTGTCATATAAGTTATTATAGTAACTACAAAACTTATTAATTTATAATGTTGTGTTCCTGATTAGTTCGTGAACCATCTTGGATTAATTAAACCAAATGACTAGTAAAGAAGACCATAACCATTGGGTTGGTGGTCTAGTGGCAAAGATTTTGCCTTTAGGACTCTAGAAACACTCTTATAAGAAGGTTCAAGGTTCAAACCTTGACAAATGTAATATTTTATGGGGTGTAGCTTAGGTAGGTTATATATGTTGTTTAAAGAGAAAAAAGTAAAGACAACCTTACTTAGTAAATAGTGGAGACAAGATCATGAATTTCATTTGGTTCAGTAGTCGCCGTTGATTTATTTGTGTTTGGTCTATTAGTTCTTTTTGCTAAACCGTATGATCACTACAGAAGGCACACGTATGTGAACATTTCTTATAATGTTTTTGAGATATACTTAAAAATAGATATATCTAAAGATTATTATTAGAATGCATGTAATTTGATGGAACGTATTATTAATTTCACGCCAACAACCCATAGTTCTTATTATTCTATGATTGAGACCAAAAGGTAGTAAACTTAAGTAAAAGAAAAGGCTATAATCACAAGTATTAATTATTAATCAAAACAATGGTATGGACCATTGTCATGTACCTCAATAACTAATGAATAACTATGTGTATCTAAATAAAATGGTAAAGAGTTAAACATTTGTCCATAGAGATCTATTGTAAATAACATGACAAGTTGCAAATAAGTTAGAGCTTATACGATAAGAATTGATCTCCACCTAAAACAACATATGTACTTGCTCAAACTTCTATATTTCATAATTTTTTAATAGATAATTAAATTTTGGGATTTCTTTAAAATGAATCCAAACAAATGAAATTAAGAAGTTAGGTTAGTTTAACTTGTCAAGCAATATGTTGTGTTTGAAGTCGACTCAAACCTAAAGAATTCTAAATATCTTCATTAATTTCATTTAAACCTTGAAAGAAGATGCCAACTAGTTATTGGGAGTACTCGGTTGTTTAGGAACAATCTATAAGATAATATTTATTTTATTACGAATTGTTTAATTTAATAATGTCAATTATTAACTATGGATTCAAGCTATCACATTTTATTAAATTGGTGTTATTTACAACACTTGTCATGTTATCTACGACACCAGTACTGCTATTCATACCACCTTTATACCATTATGATTACTAATATACTACCAAAATATTTATCTCGGTACTTAAAATCTACATTAGTGTTTATATAGTTTATTATTATCATGTGAGTAGTTGATTGTCATGTAACGGATAATAACAAAGGTCAGACAGTGAGCATACATATGCATTTTTTCTTGCAATGTTTTGGCTGAATTTTTTTTTAAAATAATATAATATCTATATACATTATCCATTGTATAGACTAAATTAGGTATCTTTTAACCCTTTTAGTTATTTTAAGTTTCATATGGTATCACAGCTTCAAACATTTTTTTTACCATATCATTTCAATTTAAAATCAGATGCCGCTCTTGAACTTTATAAAACCAATACAAAATAATATAAAGCTATTACAACTTGGAAAAAGAAGATGGTGATGATAGTTGTAATATCTCATATTTGGGTATAAATTATATATGTTTATATTTTGGTGAATGATTTATTTACATGAATTATTTTAATAACGTATATTTAGTAATATGATATGGAAGATTAGTGATAAGAATGTGTTAATGACATATAATGGATGGCCATTAAGTTTGGGTCAAAAATAGAATCAAACAATTAAAGATGTGGGTTAAAGTGAGAGTAAGTTGATATGACTTGTACTAAATAAGTTCTTAAATTTTGATAGTGTGCAGAATACTAAATGCGAGAAACACTGGACAAATTGAAATCTTAAAATTTGTATAATAGGAAAAACAATAAAAATGAAATTCTTACTCGTCTATCATAATTTGAAAAAATAACATTAAGCGTTTAAGTTTGTTTTTTCTATTCATGAAATTATTTTAGTGTTTCGTAGTAAACATCATCCTGCATATTCTACGTTGAATATTAAGAGAACACAAACAACAAAATGAGTCATTTGTCTTTTTTTATATATATCTTAAAAGATTTTAAAATAAATGAAATTTAAAAAAACGTGATGTTTGTTGGTCACTCTTGAAATCCAAGAATAAAAGCAAACAAAATTTTAATCTACACACGTATTGGTAATTAGTTAAAATTTTAAAGTATATGATGAAATTAGTTTAATAGATTTTATATGCACTAGCCTAGCCTAAGTATATGCTCACAAAAAATGGTTTTTTTAAAAAGGTACGATCCTTCTATCAAGAAATAAACACATTTTATGGTTGATTTTTTCTTTTTGTAATAGTTCACTGTTTTGTAACAATTTTCGCCCTGAAAAAAATGATTGTTGTAATTTTAAAAAGATAAATATCATAAGGAAATCAACAAAAAACATTATATTTCCCTAAAAAAAATTACAAAATCAGTTTTTTTATATTAACTGATACTAAAGTTTCACGAAACACCTCATAAAATATTTTCGTTTTATAATTATATCAATGTGATGATAGCGTATCTGATAGAAGCTTTGTCTGGTTTAAACTCAGCATGATGTAGTTTAGATAATCTAAAAATGAAATTAAAACAGATTTGCATTTGAATTTTTTTTTAAGATTTTAACAAATGATTACTAAATATAGTGATTTTCCTAAAAAAAATTATTCCTTTCAAAAATTGATAACCTAGAAGAAGTCAAGAAGCTAAGCTAAGGTGATTCACATTCACTTTATTACTGTGGGGTCTTATGCACTTCATAAACATCATATCCATTGATTTAAGTGGTTTTCCCTCTCATTGCTCGAGCTAACAAGCTTTGGTTGGTGGTAAAAAGGACGTCTCGATTGTCAAAGTAATTTTTTTCTTAATCTTTTTTAATCAAATCATCTGGGGTTTCAGAGATCTTGAAATCTTGAAAACCCATCTTCTCCCTCCTTCTATTTCCCCTAATTCCTTCACAATTTTGAATGAAAATGGAATGCCTTCACTTCTGTCACATGGGTTCACGAGATTCTTGAAGTATTTGTTGTCATTCCACCAGAAATCGAACTTAAAGTTGAGATTTCATTCAAACAGAAGCTATATGTAAGTATTTTGATCTAGGGTTTTGAGATCTCTTACTGTTTCAAAAGGGGGAAGCTCAGAATAAACAGCGAATGTTTGAAGATTTGGAGATCTGGGTGTTGTGGAGTATATAGTGGTGAATGTGTTATTCTAGGGTTTCTGTGTTTTCATCAGGTTCTTGAGAGTGTATATCAATGGCGACCACAAAACGTGCGTATAAGCTACGTATCCTTTTACTACATGTGGTGTACATACGTTATTTTCTTGATGCATACTTGTGTTTTTTTGTTTTGCTTTTAGTGTTGAAACAATGTTGATATGAACTAAATCTGTTTTTGACCCGGCATTTTAGTGGTTTAGGGGAGTGTTTTGATCTCTATATGCCAAATGTATACCTGTGGTTTCAGTTTTTAAAGAGGGGTTTTGAATCTAGTTGTTGGATGTTATTGGTGAACTTAACCCAATATGAATTGTAGAGGAATTTGTAGCTCATGCTTCGAGTGTGAATTGCCTAAAGATTGGGAGAAAATCTTCAAGGGTTCTTGTTACTGGAGGAGAAGATCACAAGGTTAATCTATGGGCTATTGGCAAACCAAATGCTATCCTGGTAAATCACACAATTCTTCTTGTTTGTTGTTACAATGGAAAAATTCTTTTGAATATACACATACATTATGTTTCTTGTTGGTTGTCTAGGGCTGCAGGCTTTTTTTGAATCTATTCATGCTTTTTGTTGTTGTTTAATTACAAAGTTTTGAATGATCATGAAATAGTGGAAGCAATTACTTTTATTTTATATATTTATCTGGATTGTACTGTTTCTTTCTTACTACAGAGTTTGTCTGGTCATTCAAGTGGAATTGATTCTGTCAGCTTTGATTCTTCTGAAGTACTTGTAGCTGCTGGAGCTGCAAGTGGTACAATTAAGTTGTGGGATTTAGAAGAGGCAAAAAGTATTTTTGTTATCAATTATTTCATTGGCTATTATCTCTTTTGTGTATTATGATAAATAATCTGATTTAATTGAAATTTGGTTTTCTCACAGTTGTTCGCACTTTTACCGGTCATCGATCCAATTGTATATCATTGGATTTTCATCCATTTGGGGAGTTTTTCGCTTCTGGATCTTTGGACACGAATTTAAAAATATGGGATATAAGACGGAAAGGATGTATACATACATACAAAGGTCACACACGGGGTGTCAATGCAATAAGATTTACACCCGATGGTCGTTGGGTAGTTTCGGGTGGAGAAGACAACAGCGTAAAGGTCCGACCACTTTGTTTTTCTTAATGTATAAAAATAAATATGAATCATTAAAATAGTAGTTTCTATATAAAGTCACTTCTCCCTGTGGTTTTGTAATGCTTGACATATGGCCTGCTCTGACAGTTGTGGGATTTAACTGCGGGAAAGCTATTGCATGATTTCAAGTTTCATGAAGGCCAGATCCAATGCATAGATTTTCATCCAAACGAGTTCTTGATGGCTACAGGTTGGAAAATTTTATGCTGCAAAAGTTTGTTTTCACATGCTCATTGGTGCAAATATTGTTGCTTTAGCAGTTTAGCAGAGTGAATAGTAAATTTGAACTTATCAGTTATTTAATTGTTCTTATGCTCATGATAACGGTTAGTCAAGAAGATGTATTCCTTTTGTCTCTATATGCTGTCAGCAAACAAGTTGTTATCCTACTCATGTGATTTAACCTGATAAGAATCAGTTTAATGGATTATACTTGTAAGATTGGCAGCTCATGATAGTAGACAACCTCTAGCAGCTTTTCACTGGTTTCTTATTGAACTGCTGTTGATATTTTGTTCTTCATTGTTACTTTTACTAAAATTAGAATAGAAAGATATTTAAATGTTAAATGATAGTTCATCTCCCCCGTATAAGTTATGTGATTGCAACCTTAGTTCGTTTTCTTAAGTTCAAAGCTCAAACTGCCAATTAGTTCACTAAACATATCTATCTGACTATATTATTATTAATACTTTGTTTTCAAGTATCGTAATTCTCTTTGTTTGCATCAGGTTCTGCTGATAAAACTGTTAAATTCTGGGACCTCGAGACTTTGGAACTCATAGGTTCTGCTGGTCCAGAGGTAAAATACCCTGGGTTCTTTTTGTCTAGACAATTTCGTTTTCTAATGTCATTTTGTATGTCTGATACCCTCATTTACAACTTTAAGGACTTGTAATATACGGGACGCATTTTTACTTCTTTTTAAACTTTTATTTTTGCATTTTAGACTAGTGGAGTCCGTTGTATGACATTCAATCCTGATGGGAGGACCCTTCTCTGTGGTTTGCATGAGAGCCTGAAGGTGGGATTCGTTTATAAATATTTTTTCTGATTAGAACAGTTAGATCACGTATATACCCAAGCATACCCATTATATGTATTTCAGGTGTTCTCATGGGAACCAATCAGAACTCATGATGCTGTGGATGTGGGATGGTCAAAATTGTCAGATCTTAATATGCATGAAGGGAAGCTACTAGGTTGTTCTTACAATCAGAGCTGTGTAGGAGTTTGGGTTGTAGATCTCTCGGTAAAATATTATTTTGTCATTTATTGGTTTGATGTTGGCATATTGTTTTCCAATTTTAGACTTTCTTTTCATGCAATTTCATTTTTAATTTCATGCAGAGAAGTGAACCACATAAAGTTTCAAAATCAAACGGTCATCAAGAACAAATATCTAACTCGAGCGGAAACCTTTCACTTTTGACCGAAAGTGCTACAAAAACTAGTTCGGGCCGGCTATCAGTTTCACAAAATTCAGATCCAATTGCGAAGGAGACAAAATCATTGGGGAGGCTTTCGGTTTCTCAAAACTCAGAGCCTACCAACAAGGATTCCAAAACCTTTTCATGTATGTCATTTTGTCGTCTACTTAATTGTTAGGGTAAATAACAGTTTTGGTCCGCGTAGTTTGGTCAAATTATGAAAAATCATTCCTACAATTCATTTATTACGAAACGGATCCTTCACAAATTGGTCCCTGCCGAAGTACAATGACTAAAATACCCTAATCTTCAATTTATGATTTCTTCTTGAATCAGCATTTTTTCCAAGCCAAAAGTCATGTCATGTTACTATTTACTATTATTTATCTTCTGTGTATTGCTTTTGACATCAGTTATATATTGTGTACTTAATGAAGCCACAGGAAATGTAGCTGCCATTCCTCAAAAGATTTATCCAAATGTTGTCAATAAGATCAGTCCAACTTCTTCAGTTTCAGTTCACAATGCACCAACAGCTTCAAAACGGAATGTGACAAAAAGCCAGTCAACACAAAATGTGTCAACTTTTAATAGGTTAGAGGTTGCACCTGTAATTGTGCCAAGAAACAATGTTGATTTAAGGAGAGAGGGTATATCTGGTAGAGTAACACCAACAATTGTAATGTCAAAAACATCTGATTCTCGCAAGTTTACAAATATTAAGGATGAAGCAGAGAAACCATTATCTTCTGTACAATCTGTGAATGATGCAACTGACATTGAATCAAGTCGAGTTGCTGACAGAAATAATTTTACGTCAATGAAAAACTTGGCTTTTGAAATTCCTGCAAAGGAGTTGAGCTCTGAAGATGACAGGTGTCACCAAAATGTAGTGACAGAGCCAACCCCAAGCCACCAACCTGAAATATGTAAGAACCAAATTCACTGAAATTTAGTTTTTATGAGGTACAAAGACTTTATAGAGCTAAGTATGGGTTGTTGTAGGAAACATTGACTGTTAAATCGGTTAAAATTAGGGAATTATCATATACTAAATTTAGTTCTAATCTATTATACAAAAATATTAATAATCCTCCACAAATCTACAACATATCCTGGAATTTCAGCTAGTCTTTAGTATGGCTCCATGTATAAATGTATCAAGTATAAAGATATTGTTATGCGAATATTCGCAGATGAAGGACGTCTACATCGAGCAAACAGAGATGTTTACTCTATGGAAAATAGAAGAAGAGGTATAATACCAATTTTTGTTCATGGTTTCTGTTGTTAAGCCTTCAGCAACATGAACTATGATACCATTCAACTACCTAACACTTTTATATATAGGAAGAACACGCCCTCTTGTTTCTAATTGGGACAGAAAAGAAAGGCCTCCTTATCATGACACTCTTTCTTCTCGAGGCATCTCTGATAGTAGCTCTGCTGTCAGCAAGCTACCAAATACTGTGGTATGACACTATATTCTTGTTTTCTTAATTTTAATATGACTTGAGATCTGTTACTTATCAAAGTATGAATATCAGACTGCCTTCAAATTGTTAATGTAGCCTTAACATACTAAGCAAAAAACTTTTTTATATTGTGATTTATCAATTAGTTTATATGAACTGATACTTTTACAAGCGTGAACTTGCTATATGATTCATTTTTTAGCCTGCGAGACTGAAATTCTTTTTTAAAAATGTTTTTACAGTCATTCCAGACACTTGTCTCGTTTTGTTATCTACAAAATAAGATCAAACTCATTTTTGAATCCTCAATTTGGGCAGAAACAGTTACCTGAGTCTGCTGTGAAGGAAGCAGGGCCATTATCAGAGGAGGATGTCGTTGTAGATATCATGGGACGACATGATCAATTTGTATCCTCAATGCAGACTCGTCTAGCCAAGCTACAGGTTATTAATATTTTTTTAATTCTTCTTTTTGGCAATCTCACTCCAATATATGGGTTTTTGTTTCTTTTAAATTTCAAGTGTGCCCTGACATGATCATTGTCTACTACTCTACCATAACCTCATGGGGAGGGACACCACTATGTACACACCCGATACCATCGGGCTACAAGCCCTTTGGTGTTTAACCTTCTAGATGGTGTTCAGGTTTTACGCAAACATGAATACTTGAAATTTGTTTCTTAGATATTTATTTAACCTTATGTTGCCAATAATACTGAAATAGTTGATTATTTATATTGTATACAGATGATCCATAGATGCTGGGACAGGAATGATATTAAAGGAGCCATTAACGCATTGATGAGAATGTCTGATCATGCTGTGAGTAATTTGTTGCAGTTTTACTCATGTGACTTGTTTTTATTCTGTTTTTCCCTGCCTTTTCTCTATCTCTTGGTAATTCTTTTTAATGTCTGATTCCCAACTGTTGTGTAATTATGCAGGTGACTGCGGATATAGTCAGTCTTTTTACTGAAAAAATCGATACCATCACCTTGGAGATATGTTCTTGTTTACTGCCTCTCCTCACAAGCCTTCTTGACGGCGACATGGATAGGTATGCAACTCCATGAATTTACATGTTTTATGAATAAGTTCTGCATTTCTTTTGTTCTATATTTTTGTTTAGTGTTTTTGTTTGTTTTTGTTTTCATTTATTTGTACTCTTTGAGACCACCCAAAAAGGGATTGTTACATTATGCTGTGTTATTTATTTATTTATTTATCTTTAGGCATCGGGGGGTATCAATAGACTTGCTACTTAAACTGGTGCGGGTATTTGGTTCACTGATATATTCCTCTTTACAAGCTTCATCCTCCGTTGGTGTTGATATTGAGGCTGAACAAAGGTATGTTCTACAAATTTATTTAGCTATATATTTACCGGTGGCGACTTCTACCTGCTTATGGGTAGACTGGTCGATTTGTGCTTTCTCTTATCTTTAAGAAGTCAAAGGGTAAAATTTCAAAAATTATCCCAAGTCGAAACTTGGTGTGATTATGCTAATAATTTATTGTAGGTTGGAGAGATGCAAGCTGTGCTATCAGGAGCTTGAAAAGATCAAACGTTTGTTGCCACTCATAACAAGGTATGTTTTCATTTCCACACAACTCTTTTTTCACTACCAAAATTTAAAAAAATAAAAAAAATAAAATAAAGCATCTAAACATGATATTTTGTGATCTTCTAGAAGGGGCGGAACGATTGCCAAGTCAGCACATGAGTTGAATATTGCACTTCAAGAAGTCTCATGAGTTTGGTTGAAAGGTTTGTTTGATACAGATATTAGGGTTTGCTTTTTAGAATAGGGATTGAAAAGTTCAACTGCAGTGTTGGGGTGATGGGAGATAATGTACATCGGATTCTACATGCACTTATGCATAAGCATGATTAACTAAGCTAATATATCCTTCAATGACTAATTGAGTTTTTGGAGGCAAAGCCGCGGGACATGTATGTCAACTTACGGTCAAGGAATCAACCAATCAAAAGGGACGACTGACTAATCGAGATGTGCCCAAATTAGTATATATTTTGAGTGAGGAGTTAATCCATTGGTTCATTTATAAAAATACCAGTTGATGAATGTTGAGAATACCTGAAATGTATTTGAATTGTGTAACATGATTGTAGGCATGGATTCTTTTAGTTGTGAATGTTATCCCACCTTTTGGCTTGAAAAACATCCCAGGCATACAAGATGCAACATCCTTTTCAATTTTCTTTTTTAAATTTTATATTTATTTCGTCATCTTCGGATATATTAGTTCAATAACTTAAAAGTGAAAGCTGAGTGGAAACAACAACGGTAAGTTATTGTTATGTGATCTGAAGTCACAAATTCGAGCTGTGAAAGTAATTTAAGTAGAAAAAAATGTATGAAAAGGATGTGTATATGAAGAAGCTTTGTGCATTAGGTTTGTCTAATTAAAAGTTGAGTGCTCACTTTTTATATACAATAGTTCTAGTCACCTTAGCTAAATTTCAATGTGTTATATGTGTTTCCGTTAACAGTATTTTGGAATCATACATGAAAGAATTGGATATCACGAAACAAAGAATCATGTTTAATTTATTAGAACTTTTGTATTATACTTCATAACCGATTTTAATGAATTTATACATATATAACATTGTATAACAGCATAATAGTTGTGTGTTTGTTTTTTATTTTTACAAATGTGACATGTCAACCCATTCCTTATCGGGTTATACAGATTATTTTATTGACAATGATGAACAACCATCGTCCATAACAGTTAAGTGAACTTAGGAACTCCTAATCGATATTATCTTCATTTTATCGTTGGTGGTAGAAGAATACACCTTAAGTTGTAAGTTGTAACAAATGATCGACAATATTTTAACATTATATTTATTTAAATGCTTTAAACACTATACGACAAATATATATATATATATATATATATATGACTATTTTAATTTTAATATATTTAATTAATTCTTACCGAAGCTTTTGTACTCTCAAACAAATAATCTCATACCAAGATATTATTTAAAAAAAAAGAGCATTACTATATGCCCCTCAACATTTTTGATTTGACACTTTTAACCCCTAATTTTTTATATAACTTTAAAAAATATCACTTTAACCTCCTTAAGTTTTTAAAGATTTAGGTTTACCCATTGTACTTTTTTATTAAAAAAAACTAACCCTTACGTTCTTATGTTTATGCACACATCGGTGTAAATTTGAATTCGTCAATGTTTCAATGTACATTTTCTTTGGACACGAAATAGGTCAAATATAAAATGTTATCGTGCTAATTTTATGCATGATTTGGGTTGATATGCGTTTTGACATAGATTTTAATTAAAAACCCGTGATATGTCACTTATAATATGTTTTTGTTCAACGATATAAATTCGAGTAACTACACGTTTCGACATAAACTTAGTGGAAACGATTTGGGACAATCATAGTTTATACTTTATTACGTCGTGTACGCCGTCGCCGCATGTTTACTAGTTATACTTATAATGCCACCGGCCAGAATACCTTAAGTTTCTAAAAATTGATGTTTTCTACCATTTAAGTTTTTTTTTTAATTTTGAAAAATGTCACTTTAACCTCTTGAGTTTCTAAACTATCGGTTTACCTTTGGTATATTTTTACTTCAAAAATTTTATTTCTTACATACTTAATTTTATGTACGTGTCCGTCTAAATTCGAGTTTGTTTACGTTTTGACATAAACTTTGTTCGGACGCGAACTAAGCCAAATATAAAACACTTTTTCATGTTAATTCTTATGTACGTTTTGAGTTAGTCTGCTTTTTGACTTATATTTTATTTGAAAACAAGGTTAAATATAATATGTTTTTGTTCAATGATATTAATTCGGATAACACAGAGGTGTATTTACTACGTATATCCTAATCATTACAAATATGAAGTACATATGCTACTAGTGGCTGTGCTTCGGGAGTTCCATCATAAAAAAAGATTTTTTAATAATAACACATGAGTCATGATCGACTGATCGCATGCATTTAACTATGGATTTGTGGGAACAAATTATTAAACACAAGCAAAAGCAAATACGCGAAAAATGTTTGAAGCATCTCATAGATTTGGTGATTTTCTCGTTTATAAAACCTTCAACTTTTTGATAATTTTTGTTTAACATGAGATATACACTTACTCCTATATCACAAAAAGTAAATGGTAAGGGTTGTGAGGGTCAATGGATCCATATTAAAAAATATATATTTGTTCCATTTGGACTACATTATACATCCTAGATTCAAGGGTATATATATAAGTGTACTTGGATGATACACTAAGTTTATGATTAACTAGTTACAATCATAGAAATCAAAAAAGAGTTAATTTGCAGGCGAAAAGATGGTGAAGGCATCATGTTATGACAAAAACGGATTGAAAAAAGGCGCATGGAGTGAAGATGAAGACAACAAGTTAAAAGCCTACATACAACGATACGGTCATTGGAACTGGGGTTTACTTCCCAAGTTTGCCGGTATGTTAAAATGACATTTGCGACTGTTTTACAACTGCTTTGACTGTCTCAAAGGGTTGTTTTTTTAGTAGTGTTTGCTAGTATGTTAAAAAAGTTTCCAAGTGGAATTTGGACATATGCTAATTATTATTGTCTGATTTCTTTTGTATAGGTGTGTCTAGAAGTGGTAAAAGTTGTAGGTTGAGATGGATGAATTATCTTCGTCCAAATATGAAACATGGAAACTTCTCAAAACAAGAAGATGCTATGATTATTGAATTACATAACAAGCTAGGCAACAAGTTGGTTCAAATAACTTTTTGTTTTGTTAAAAGTCTCACTTATGTATATAAATTGCGCGCACGCGCATGCGTGCTTTTGACAGAAAGTTATTGTTTTATGGGCAGATGGTCTGCTATAGCTACAAAGTTACCAGGAAGAAGTGACAATGAGATAAAAAATCGTTGGAACACACATTTGAAGAAACGAGTTCAAAGCAACCGAACCGTCTCAAAAAACCAACACGCTGGAACCCTAGAACCTGATCAGGCTAACCCTAAAGTAAATCTTGTCCAACAAACATATGGTTCGAGCCACCTTGCACCACGAACACTTGATGAAACAATCACTCAACAAACATATGGTTCGAGTCACCTTGCACCACAAACACTTGATGATGAAACACATAGTCAACAACCACACGGTTCGAGTCACCTTGAACCACAAGCCCTTAACGATGAAACGTTTGGTGATTTCTGGACTGAGCCGTTTCTAACAGACAATGATTACATCATACCATCTGGGAATAACTTGTTGTCACCTTTTAATTTTGTCAACGACTTCATTTGGCAATCTTGTTGTGAGGATGATACGATGATGACACAAGAGTTTCTATTGTCAACATTGGATACATATGTTGAAGACAATAATATGGAGTTCATCAGGAAGTGAAGACCATGCTAGTTTAATTATTGCATTCCCTTTGACTGATAATGTGTTGATATATACGAGTGTTCATCAGGAAGTGAAGACCTCGGTCTTTCTTTCAACGGTTTTCTTGTTCATTAACTCTAGTTTTGAATTGAGAGATTAAAATAAGTTTTCTGTTTAATAGTGTGTACGATGGTTATTTTATGAGATAGAGGTAATGTTTATTCAGTTTTCATCCTAGACTTTTGTACATGTGATATTTTTGTTGTGTATGTTAGTTTATATAATTGTGTGAGAAATAAATTTGTATTTTTTTTGCATTGGTTGATGGAAATTTATATTTGACATGCATGCTATTATTTTTGACGGATGAGTAACTTGCACTCCTTTGTGTTTAACAAGCTTGTGACCTAAATGGGAACATTATAACGAAACATTAAGTGAGCTAAACATTATAATGTAAAATATCTGCTAAAATTTAAAAGTAAAGAAGCTTTCATTAATGAATGATCGAAAATTACTCCGTTTGTTAATGTAAAACAGAAGTTTTAAGTTACTGCATATTTTATGCATATTTTATTTGACGTTAATATCAAATTTAAAAGAAAAGAAATGCAACTAAATCGCAGTTTATCTTGTTTCTAAAAGAAACATTCTAGTTATAAAGTAATGTACTTCTAAATATAAGAAATACATGTAATCATTGTTCGATCTCTAAGGTTTGATTCTTTTTTTGTTTTCATTTAAAAACTTTATTTTTTCCCTTTATGTCCTTGATATTTTAAAAACTTGCTATCTTCATCCACTCTTAATTTGCGGTGCCCCGACAAAAAAGAGACCCCTCAAATCATGGTTGAAGTCCCCACGAAGGGATATATCATAGAAGTTGGTTTTTATTTTGTAACTCCGTTTGTTTTACCTGTTAAGTTGACATCAACTTTGAATATTAAAAACAATCTAATAATGCTTGAATATTTGAGAAAATTAAATAATTTTTGTTTAGCTTTTCCTTTTTTCTAGTAAGATGCAAAAGTACCTAAATATCTCTCGCATAATATGCACATGATACTACTTAACAGATAAATAAACAAAATTATCAAAAATAAATAAAGATTACAAGTTTTTTAAATGTCAAAGACGCAAAAAAAAAAGAAGTTATTTTTGTATGAGAATGATAAAATACACAAAACCTTACGATGAAAATAACAATGTAGTATATATCTTTTAAAATTTGGGAGGACCCCGATGCTTGACTATACTGAGTCATTGACTGACAAAAGTCAAAAATACAAATCTATAATACTGATTTGACTGGAAAAAGTCAATCATAATCCTTTCATTTTTCTAATGAATAAAATATTAAAATGTACATTCAAAACAATCTCCTTAAACATAAAACTTCAAAATAAACTTCATATATATTTTGTAGAGGTCTCACCACTGATTTAATATGTGGTATATATGATAAATAACACTTGTTAAGAGTTATTATTAGTGGAGTTTACAGTGATAATCTAGACATTACGTGATTTTATATTTGACGATATCTTTTAGTAAGGAAAAGTTTTTGTATTTGGGGCAATTTCATTTAAAGGGAGTTGGTGACACTTTGTCACAAAGAAATTTATTAGTATTTACTATATTTGGAGATTTTGATGTAGACTCTTATTAGTGTTCACATTAATTGTATTCCTTTTTACAAACGATTTGTTATTTCAAGATATTTACCGGCTTTTACATTAGTTTTTTTTATAGCGACATATAATCCATAATAATCTTCTTATTTATATATTACTAATTACTGATTTTTCTATACGGTGTTGTATATTATACATAGGGAGTTTTCAAAAAAAAAATTTGATTTTTCACTTTTAACACAAAGTTTTTCAAAATTCTACAATTCAACTTCTCAAATTTGATTTTGTTTACTTTTAACCCAAAACCATTCATATGTTGTAATTTAATCTCACAACATTTATATTTTAAACTTTTTTCACATATATCTTTCATATTTCGTAAAATTTACGTTTTGTTTTAAGTTTTTATTAGTTAACACGACATAACATGCATGTGTGATTCAATACTTTTAAATTTCGTTCTAAATTTGGTAAGTTAACACAACACAATGTGTGTGTGTGGTTTGACATATTTTATATCTATTTCCCTCTTTTGAAGGGTTTGTCACAACACACGAATCTTAGATCGACTTATTTATATTTTTCTATGTTTTCCGTTTTGGTATAAATTCTCCGTATTAACGCATCGCAACTTCAGTGTTGGTGATCGTTAACGGTGGTATGACATTGGTGTTATTTAATACAGTTTTACGGCCCCGCCACAACGTAGGAAGCTCAATTCTAGTTTTATTAAAACACTAACTAATGAGAATATATGGCAGCATTACATTCCTCATCATTAAATTTTTTCATTTACCTCACATATTAAATAATTACAATAATTATTACAGTAATCTTATTTTTCTTAATTTTTTATTACAAATAGTTTTTCAATAATATAAGAAATAAATCTATTTATTAATGTTATTTTTAAAGAAATAATTTTTTATAAAATAAGAAATCTTTTAAAACAACAAACCTTTTTTAAAATATGAAATATTTTTAAAATTATTGTTTTAAAATTAAAGGTTTTATAAACAAAAAATAAATAGATAATTGGGAGTTATAATACGAAGTATATATTATTATTGTTATAAAGAACAATAAAAGTGTAAAAATAAAGTTTTAAATTTTGTTGACGTTGTTATATATTACTTATAGTCATTAATCATACATAATTATAATCATATCATACATTATGATATTGTTTTATAATTAATTAATTTTATTCTATTTAATATTTTATTTATTTAATCCCGTGTACATGAGCTATTACAGAGAATTTATAAATATAAACTATGAATCTCATGAGTCATGGAGAGTTTGATCTTAGTTCTAGATGAACAATGACAAGTTAAAGGTAGATAAATAAACTATGAATCTATGAGCCTATGTTGGTTTCCTTCTTTTTAACATCAATGAACTTTTATCGGGATGAAACTTCACATCTGAGCTCTTGTTACACTATAAGAGAACAAAACCAACAATAAACTCACAGTTATCTATTGCGACCAATTTAGTATGCTTTTGGTAGCATATATTAAATGGGCAATTGCATAATTTTCTTTTAAACTTACAAATAATATATTTCTTTAAATTATGCTAGAAAAATATTGTATTTTATGTATTAAAACTTGTGTTTTGAGAAAATGTAATTTAATATGTACAGATAGAAATCTACGATCCTATTGTTAGTTTTCTTCTCTTTTAACACTTATAAGACGAGGAGTGTAATTATACTAAAAATATAATAAAATATATTTAGATACTATTTTAGTGAGATTATTTTATAAAAGGCTAAATAGCATATGATATTTAATTCTTAAATTATTACGTTTATGGATTTATGAATTCATTTTATAACAGTTTGAAAATATATCATAGTTATATAATGTATTATCTTTAGATATGTATGTTGCAGGCTAGGGACTATGGTCTCCAAAAAATAGGCTCATTTAAACAAAAAAAAACTTTTTTGTATATGCATGTTAGATCCTTTATCTTTTAAAATCGCTTGTGTACGTTATGGTATGCAACTATGCAAGTTGTATATATTTTTTTAATTGCATTGCTTTCACACATAAATTTGTGATAGACTTTGACATCTTCATGATGTGTTTTTTTATTAAATTTAGTTTTTTGTGTAGTTTCACCTATATGTTCTTGCTTATTTTGTTTAGCATTTTTTATTTTTATTTTTATTTTTATAGTTCCTTGAATTCACCATTTTTTGGGTGATGTAATATTGTATCTTTGTTCAACAGTCTTCATTGCATTAAAAAACCAAAGAGATAGCAAAAAGCTAGGCAATACAAGGGTGAGGAATTATTTTAAAAAGCAAAATCACACCAAGACATTCATTCTAAATCTATCATTTTTCTTGTATTCTTGATCCATAGAAATAAAAGTAGCTTGATTTCATACAAAATGTTTAGCGACTCCATCGATTGATTCTTCACATGATATCCGACATCGAATAAGGAGATGATCAGCATTTTTGCTTATAGCACAAACATCACATCATCGATCAAGATTAAGCCCACAAATAAGGGGGCATCTTTCGAGAGTATCCGGTTCATGGCAGCACCCCAAGCAAAGGCATTTACTTTAAGAGGAACCCACTTTAGCCATATAAAAAGTGAAGGGAAAGGACGGTAGTAGCTTCTGTTTGATAATCGTTCTTACCTGATTAACAAAATAATCCATCCAACTCCATATATACTTAGCTCTGGATAAATTAGTATTGGTTACCAGATTTTCACATAGAGAGACTAAAGAATGAAGGGATGGAGGTAGAGAAGGAGAGTGTCTGCTAATCAAATGTAAGTAGGTTTATAGTTTTTTAGAAATTCACATATCTTGGTGAATGGATTCTACTAGTAGAAATAGTAGTTACTCTATGATTTGTTGATGTTTGCATTTTTGGTATGGTTGTAGGCAAATCATTAAGACTAATGCAGATTTTATGTTGGATAAATTAATGCCGTGAAGGATTTTTGATGGTCTATTGATATGTGTCATAGTTATTATATTCGATACAATGATAAGAATTTAAAGTTTAAATTCTAACATAAATAGATAGTTTAAAACTAGAAATAAATAAGTATGCGATTCAT
Organism: Flaveria bidentis; assembly: GCA_018326385.1. Classification (NCBI taxonomy): domain Eukaryota; kingdom Viridiplantae; phylum Streptophyta; class Magnoliopsida; order Asterales; family Asteraceae; genus Flaveria; species Flaveria bidentis. Next base: position 886 of record BJCM01275187.1, on the reverse strand, counting down.
TCTTATTAAATAAAACTAAAATTAGTCCATAGCTTAATATGATAGCAGGGGGTGATCTCATGCGGAAATTCAATATTGTTAAGTGTTTTATACAGGCTGAAGCAACGGTTGACTTCATATGAGAATATTGGTTGGAATTTAAGTTACTTATTGTTTGTTTCTAGAATGCTTGGATAGTAGTTAGTAGATATATTTTGCACTCAATAGTTAATATAGGAAATCATTTTTAAATATATGTTAAATTGTTTTGATTTTGGCTCAACTCATTTTGACCTGACCCATTTATATTTTCACTGTAAAAAAAGATATTTGATACGTCAATGAAAAAGGCCTTGGATTTTTTAAAATTCGTTTTAGGTATTGAAAATGATTTAGCAACACGTGAGGGGACTAATCCATTTGCTTTGGCAGGCTAAGGGATCATAATGCCTATTACATAAATACTGAAAATAAAATCAACCCTTGATCTAAATGATAAACTCTTCAAATTTAAAATAAAAGGGATCTGAATGATTAGATTTTGAAATGGTTTAAACAATTGTAGACTCTTTTCAAGTTCACTTAATTTTTTTAAATGCGTATAACTTTTAATATGATATTAATTTTTTAAAAATGACACTTTAAAATCGAGCATTTTATTCTCTTTAATTTGAGTATAGTTTTGATATATGTTGTGCGTATAACTTGTGTGATTATTAACTATCGTAATTATGAACTGAACTTGCGTCATTATTTTTTATAACTTGAGTCATTTTTATTGTGCGTAATAATAAATAAAACTTGTATAAGTATATACCTTATATATGTAACCATGACGTAGAAAAAATAAAAACACTCCCCAAAAGATATGTGTCGAACCCTGTTGATAGTAAATCCATTTGGTGTA
>BJCM01275186.1:0-16695 GCA_018326385.1 Flaveria bidentis | reverse complement strand
TGGGGACTGAATGTTTGTTTTCAGTGTGGAAAGGAAGGCCACAGAGCGAGGGACTGTCAAATGGCTAAATGCTACGACTGTGGTAAGATAGGACACATGAGCAGAGACTGCAAGAAGTCGAGGGCAGGATGCTCCGGTACGAGGAAGGAGAACAGAGGGTGAAGGCTAGAGCCTTTGCTATGACCGGGAGGATGCTAGATCAGACTCCGAGGTAACGTCAGGTACATTTTTGGTAATTTAGATTTATGCATCTATACTTTAATTGTGGTGCTAGTAGTAGTTTTGTTGTTGCTATCTTCTGCGATGTTGCACGTTAGGAGTAGGAAGATCGATGAGCCCTTCGATGTAAGAATTGCTATTAGTAAGTCCACCAGGTTACCTAATGCCCTAGAGGATTGCGCGATAGAATTGAGAAAGAGCGCTTGTTCCTTCTAGACTGTTCAAGACAGACGTAGGTGGATAGACATGCATCTCCGGGTGAATTGATCGGTAATCTACGACTCAAACCCCAAGTGTTGCAAGAAGATGGATTGATCAACCGTGCAAGACCAGAGTTCGGTGTCGACCTACGATAATGGATTATGATGAAGGCTTCGACCAGGAAAGCGGATTGTTTGATTTGGGAAATCGAGTAAAGCTATTACTAAAGTATAGAGGGTCATTACCAGTTGTTGCTTAGGTAGGAGAAGTGACATATCAACTGGAGCTACCCGATGAGTTAAGTGGAATTCATCTGATGTTCCATGCATCTTGTCTAAGAAAGTGATTCGATCGATGAGAATATGATCATGCCACTAGAGAACACTGAGATGGACAAAGTATTCAACTACAAGAAGCAACTGGTAGCCATTACTAATAAGAAGAAGAGAATAGGCTAAGGAGGATGATGGTCTCACTTGTGCGGGTGCAATGAAGTCTAAAGGGATCTAAGTTTAAGTGCAAGATCAAGGAAGAGGTGAGACAGTGTTACCCATAACTGTTCGAGAAGCGACAGGTTTAGGGGACGAAACCTCTTTAAGGGGGGTAGACTTGTAACACCCTGAATTTTTATTTAAACGAAAGGAAAAGAAAAGTAAATAGAAAGAAAAGATAATGAGCACAAGTGGAGGGGGATAAAGTGTACAAAGTACAAAACCTTATTATTTTAAGGTTTAAAGGGGCATGGCCGCCCATCCCTTCTTCACTATCTTCATTCGGCTGAAAGGAGGAAGGAAGAGAGAGAAAGCTCTCGGTTCTAAAGAGAGAAAGAGGAAGAAGCAGCTGTAAAGGTGAGTCTTTTCTTATATGAGCTCGGTTTCAGCTGGATTTCGAGTTCTTGACCGAAGTTCTTGGTGTTTAGTGTTTGTTTTCGGGAGTAAAGAGCTGAATTGAAGGTGGGTCTCGAACTTGAAGGGTGTTGCTCAAAGGCTGCTCAATGTGAGTTTCTAGAATCCCTCTTTTACTGATTTTCAACTTGTTTGGGGCTATTATGCATACCAAGAGAATGATTTCAAGTAACCATGGGTCTACAGCCTTATGTTCGAAAATGATGTATGTATGTATGTATGTTTTAGAGTTGGTTTATGGGCTAGTGTAGATGATTAGCATGTTTAGGTGCCCTTGGTATGTTAGATCTACGCTTGGGTAGTGTTAGAATGATAATCGGGTGATGCTTGTGGCATAGAAAACATTTCAGAATGTTCTGATGCGCATGAACAGTGGCCCATGCGCCCAGCATGTTGGCCATGCACCTAAGTGTTGGCCATGCGCCCAAGAGTGGGCCATGCGCCTAAACAGTGGCCCATGCGCCCAGCATTTTGGCCATGCGCTTAAGTGTTGGCCATGCACCCAAGAGTGGGCCATGCGCCTAAACAGCGTTCCCATGCGCCCAACGGCCAACTGCCTAAGTATGCCCAACCGCCCAAATAGTGCCCATGCGCCCAAGTGTTAAAACGGCTAAGTATTGATGCACTTGAACAGGTGATGCGCCTGCATAGTGGCAAAGCGCCCGAACAGGGCAGAAACACCCAAACAGTGTCCATGCGCCCAGACTGTTTTACACTTAGAATTTTTATGCCCATGCGTCTAAAAGTCCCATGCATCCATTTTGGACTTAGGATTTTCTAAGTGGCTTTAAAGGGTAAAATAGGGACATAGGCCTTGTTAAGATGTGATGGCTTATGCTTGATGTGTGCATGGTGATGTGGTGAATTATGATGTGTATGTGGGTGTGATGTGTTATCTATCTTCGTCAAAGAATTTTCAAAACGTATGTATTATCTTTTATAATACATTATGTATGGCTTTACGTGGTGTGATGTATGAATGAATTAATTTACAAACGTAAAGTATTATGCAATGTAAAGTAGATAATAATTAAAGAGGAACCCAATGATGGTGAGCAGGCACGAATGACCAACTTTGGTGGCTGGCCATTGGTGTGGTGCCTGGTGTATAATAGTTACCCACATTGTTGGGGGTGTAGTACCCATAATGTTGGGGGTGTAGTACCCATAATGTTGGGGGTGTAGCGTATGATAAAGAGATAATAAGGTGAGCGACCTGGTGTTGCAACAGACTTGGATAGAGTTCAATCCCTGTGATTGACTCGAATGGGATCTTTGTCGCGTATCCCGGTGTTGTGTCAGTCTTCGGACATGAGTCGGGGGTTTGTGTACAGGTCCCGGCACAGCATCAGCTTTCGAGCATGAGTCGGGTATATTGCATGAGACAAGATTCGGATAATGAAGAGTAATGAAACAATGAAAGAAATGAATGAACGAAACGAATAAAGAACATAGATTGAGTGTACGTATGTTGTATGACCACGAATGAATGTAAAGATAGCTTTTAAAGGAAATAAAGTATTTTACTATAAAAACTAGAACTCACTCAGCATCGCTGACTTTTGTATGCAAGATAGTTGGCAGGTATTTTGTTGATGCTGAGGAGGTGCAGGCATGGATGCATAAGCTACTGGGAGCATTTTGAGGTTGGCTTCCATATTTTGACATGACATTGTATTTTGAGATGAAAACGGATGTTGTAAATGAATGAAATGCCATGTTTTTCGTTATAAATGAAAGTTTTAAATTCCGCTACAAAATAAATGTACGTTTTATAATGTTTGATGTGCGATGAAAGACCAGTTGTAAGCGTCCCGGGAACAGGGCCTTACACAACCCCTTTGCATAAACTACCCTGCTATGGTGAACTTTGAGCTGAAATCCGGTCTCATCCACTTGGTACCACTCTTTCGAGGCCTTGAGAATGAAGACCCTCAAAAATTCCTTAGGGAATTACATGTTGTGTGTTTTGGAATGAAGCCACACAACATTACTGAAGATCAAATCAAGCGTAGGGCATTCCCCTTTGCTATGCAAGATTTGGCTAAAGAATGGCTTTATTACCTACCACCAGGGTCGGTAACCACTTGGAATGATCTTGGAAAATTATTCTTAAAGAAGTATTTTCCAGAATTGAAAGCTTCCATGCTATGCAAAGAGACTATCGGGACCAAACAAGCAAAAAATGAGTCTTTATACGCTTACTGGGAGAGATTTCAGAAGTGTGCTAGACGCCCACGACATGGTTTATCCAAGCACCAATTTCTTCAATACTTCTGTGAAGGGCTAGCACTATTAGAGAGACGTTTGATAAATGCTTCTTGTGGGGGAAGTCTACTTGACATCACATCGAATCAACTTAGAGCCTTGATCACATCTATAGCAGAGGACATAAAGCATTAGGATCAAGAAGAAGAGTGGTATGTCGGCACATCACATGGGATCAAAGAAGATAGCACTCCTCAAATCAAAACTAAACTTGCTGAATTGACATAACTGGTAATGCAACTTGCTAAGGCTAAAGGCGTGGAACCATCTTTTCAAGCTTACGAGGCATGTTTACAAATTTGGCACCGCACGGATATGTATCACGTGTTAGGAGAGGAAAAGGAACAAGAACAAACAATGGAAAGCTATTTTAATCAATACTCAAGACAATACCGATATCCCCATATCCCCAAGACAATCTAAATTGGGGACATCCTCCTAATATAAGCTATCAGCAAATCCCTTCACAATATCAAGCACCACCTTTGTTCCAAATAATAAATCAACACAATTACCAGTTGTGTCGACAACAACAAGCAAATATCTCAATAATGTCCTTGGAAGACATTGTTAAAAGTCTAGCAAGTAGCACCCAATCTTCTAAGAAGATACAAAGGCTAGCATATAAAGCTTGAAGTGCCAAATGACTCAACTTGGTAGTTCAATAAGCAAGATAGAGTCTCAAGGTAAATTACCCCTGCAAACCGAGAATTACCCAAAGCATAATGTTAGTGCCCTTACTTTAATAAGTACTACACAAGAAGAAGACTATAAAGAAGACATAATTGTTGAGAAAATGGACAAGGGGAAGAAATGATTTTAGAAAATAAAGATGAAGGAAAGAAAAAGGTGCTAAGACTAGTTGAAAGTGAAGTAAATATCACTTATTACCCTCCATTCCCCCCATGAGTACGAAGCACAAAAAGGGAAAGAGAAGATAAAGAAATCGTGGAGGCATTCATGAAGGAAAAGAAGATACCATATTACTATTGCAAAGATCAAGTGTTCAACAAAAGTTTTGATGATGATACAACTGAAGAAATGGCGGAAAAGTCCAAGCTTGGGGAGGTGTTGATAGAAATATTCATATTCATGAGTCCACAAAAGAAAAAAAGGTATGAAGAACAAAAAAATAGAAGTACCAATTACTAATGATTTTTTTTCTTTTTATTCTATAGGCACCAGATTGAAGGAGATGAAGCCTAAGTCTAGCCAAAGGCGTTAAAGAAAGGCGCTATGTGGGAGGTAACCCATATTTCGTTTGTTTTATTTTTATCTTTCATTTATTTATAAAAAAATGAAAACAGAAGGTTGAAACAGTTACGTAATGATTGCTTTATAAGACAGACACGACCGCGTAAACCATCTGTGTTAAAAAAATGCTCAAAGTTGTCTCTAACCAGAATTACTACTTGGCTTCTTCCTGACATTGACTTCACAACCACATCTATCATTCGTTCTTTCCACCGCCACTTGTCAACATCAACCACCTTTGTAAATTCCATCCTACTCTCTACTCAAAGCCTCGAGGACGACGCTGAATTCAAATCTTGGGGAGAGGTAATTTTAATTTATTTTCATCATATTTATCATTCAATTACATTTTGTATTTAGGGTTGCATCATAGTTATAGTAGTATTAGGACTGCATTGCATATAGTTAATCATGATCATAGTAATATTAGGTATGCATTGCATTAAGCAAAAAAAAGGTAACACCTCCGTAGCCTTAGGAAAGATTTTGAAAAATAATATAAAAAATGATATTATCTTTTATTATGCTAATCATATGTTGTGTGTACAAATAGGTTGATAGTAATAAATAAACAGATGTGCTCTGTTATGCTCGTGTCCTTTGTTCTTGGGTTTACAAAAATAAAACACATAATAGCCATATGTTTCTAATACTGATCTGATCACATAAGGAGGCTGAGACCTAGCAAAATAGGTTTAGGGACAAGTCCAAATAAAAAAAAAATTAGAAAATAGAAAAATAAAAGAAAAAGAAGTTAGTATATGATAAATAAGCCGTAACAGTGGCAAAATCATTTATGATCTCGTGTGGTGAAAAATTAACCACTTGGTCTTTATAGTCCTTGAGGTTAGGAAGGTTTCCACCGTGTGAAGAAAGGTGGTTGGCACACTTAAATGACTAATTTAACATAGATAAATTGATATGAAACGATAAATCCAGAGCTTAAAGGTTAGAGGATCATAACTAGCAAATTGGGCATATTTGTTTATAAAAATCTTGAAAACCCAATTTGTCCACAACAACTGAAAATTAGCATAATAAGATTATTTCATGCTCATACTTCTTACGCGGGGGCTAAGAATGGTATTGCCAATATTCTAATTATATGACGATAGGTCTTGTTTTCACTTTCTGGTTTATTCCTAATCATGACTTCCTTGAGGACAAAGGAAAGATTTAAGATTGGAGAGATTTGTTAGTTATATTTTTATTCATAAATTATAGTAATTTTAGAGTATATGTTGGCATATATTTTATATTAGTTGCATGCATTTTTCAATTATTTTATAAAATAGTAGTTTTGTGGGATGGAATCTACTTTGTTGTGTTTTGGTTGGTTTTGTAGGTGCATTCAATTAGGAAAAAAAGGACTTAAAAGACAATATTATATAAAAAAAGAAGAATTATGAATTTTAAAGGGTGCAAAAAAATTCCTAAAGTTTAGGAATTTTTATTGAAGATGATTATCCCTAATTTTCTTTGAAAATAGGGAACAATAAAGCCTAAAAATGTGAATCTACAAGTTAAAGGATGATGATAAATAGAAGAGGGCTGGAAAAATTAAAGGGCATCTTGAAAACATTATTTTGGAGAATCAAGTTCAAGAAGCAACAAGGAGCAATAGCAATTTAGGTTCTTTTTATTGGTTTCAATTCGTAAGTATTATTTTATTTTAGTTTGAGTAAATTACCATTTGCATCCCTAACGTTTGTTCATTTTAACCACCTGCATCCTTGCGGTTTCAAAATTGTCATCCGGTCCCTAACGTTTCATGTATCTTCATTTGAGTCTATACGTTTCATTTTTATCTCCATTTGAGTTCAAATGAGTAACATTGTTAATGTTTCTGTTAAAATTATTATTAAAATGACGAAACTACCCTTAAAATTAAAACACACATAAAAAACCTTGTGGGTCTCATCCATCAACATCATCTTCTTCAAATCACCACCACCACAACCACCCTCGTCACCACCACCACAACAGCCCTATCACCACCACCACAACCACCCAGTCGCGACCACAACAACCCCGTCACCACCGCCATAACCTGATTTTGTGGTGATGAAGGGCGGTCTCCTGCGAAGTCCCGGCGGGTCATCGGCAGTAACATCTGATACGGTAACATCGATTTGGGCGGTAACCCATCTCCACCGCTGTTCACATTCGCCGGAAATCTCGTCGGCTCAAACATCGCCACAGGGGCGACGGAGTACGTCGGAGAAGGGGTGCTGGAGCTGGTGTTCACACCACCACCACTGTCGCTCCGGCGACTCCGCTTTACAGATCTGAGAAAAGACTTGAAATTACTAGAAAATAATCGCCATAGGGGTGACAGGGTACGTCAGAGAAGGGGTGTCGTAGCTGGTGTTCGCACCACCACCACCACCATCGCTCCGGCGACTCCGCTTTACAGATCTGAGAAGGCGACTCCGCTCCGGCGACTCCGCTTTACAATCTTGCCGCCCCATCCTTACCACCATAGCTGTCAATCGCCACCACAATAGCTCCCATCAACACCACCACAACCACATCACTAGAAAAAACTTAAAATTATAGATCTGAGAAGGGATGGAGGCTTAAAACGGTGGTAATTAGTGTTTGTAGCAGGTATGGTTGATGGTGGGTGACGATTGTTGTGGTGGTGAGGGGAGCTGTGGTGGAGTTGGGTTGTGGTGCTCATGGTGTTGATGGATGGTTTCACCAATGACCGGTGGGTGGTGGTGGATGTAAAGAAAAGAGGAAGAATATGGTTTGGGTGGTGGCATCAATGGGTGATGGATGGTGGTGTCGATGGGTGTGGGTGGATGTAGTGAGAAGAAGAAAAAGAGGAAGATGTGGGTGGTTGTATCATTTGTAAGTTGATTGTGAAAGAAAAAATTATATGTGGCTCACAATTTTATTTTTATTTTTAATTCTTAGGGGCATTTTAGTATTTTTATAAAAGAATTAACGGAAAAACTAACGGTGTTAAGCTTTTGGATACAAATGGATATAAAAATGAAACGTTAGGGGCTGGATGGCAATTTTGAAACCGCAGGGATTCAAGTGGTTAAAATGAACAAACGTCAGGGATGCAAATGGTAATTTACTCTTTTAGTTTTAATTGATCTAGTCGTCATGTCCGACTAGAACAATCTTAGTTTCAACATTAAGGTTTAATTTCTTTGATTTTGGTTTGAACTTATGTGAATCGTTAATGAGATGTTTTTATTTTAATTGTTTGTTTGTTTGATTCTTGATATTAAACCCGGATCCAATCCGGTATATATTAGATTGTTAATAAACCTGATCAACTTATTAAATTTTCTAATAAAGTTCTTTAAGATTTAAAACCCTAATCAAGTTTTGATTTTTGATATAAGGAACAATTAACGGTTTGAGTTTGTCCATGAATTCATTCTCGTTATAGAATCACACCATCTAGTTAAGTATATCGAACGACGTGTGTGTTTAATTATAACTGATACTTCTATTGTTGCAACCCGCACGCTATATCCGAACGACGTGAGCTTAGAGTAGCGGGTTGACTCTAATCAACGAACTGCGATTGATTAGACATTAGATAGAGTGGATATTGGAATGGCGTGATGTCTAGTATCGATACAAATCGTTAATTGAAAATAATCCTTTCACCGTAATCGTTGATGATCGTAAGCCAAATCAAATCAAGAAATTACGTTAGTGTTGGAATTAGTTTTCATATTTGAATTTACCTCACCATCTAATTAATGTTTTTAGTAATCCATTTTTCATAATAAAAAAAACATACAAAATGACAATTTATGTTGTTCCGGCAGAACTTTAACACGGGCACGTGAAATTTACTTAACAGTCTTGACACGCCCGTGTTAGCTCACTGGAATTTTTTCTACTTTTGCAATTTACTTTTAATTTTAGTTTTTAATTAAAACTCCCACTTTCCTTAGCCCATAATCAATCAAAGTAACTATGCTAAAACATTTTTGATATAAATTAATTGACACGTATCCTTAAGGACACGAACTTTACTTCCGCTCATATCATTCTTAATGTGTGCACGGTAGATTCACACTTTTATTATTTTGTTTGTTGGATTCGACACCCAACAATAGAGCGCCAAAATACATAGATATTTTCATCAACACCAAGTTAGCAACTAACTAAATTTCACCACCTATTTCTTCACTACAAAAAGTCTCCAATTTTATTGTTCGCAAATTAACACGAACAACTTAACCAATAACCATTTTTGACTCTGAATATAGAAAGGAAAATATATGTAATCAATATCTAAAGAGGAGAGATACATTGAAATCTCCATCAACAAATGAAACAGCAAGCTTGCTATTGCTACATGAGTCAGTTAATAAATTAAAAAAATATGAAGACTGTATACTACAATGCATATTTGACAATGAATTTTTATATAGCTCTCTATGTTTCCAATTAATATTCTTAAAATCCAACTTTTAATGTGCGGAACAAAAATGCATTTATTGAAACAAGTATAAAAAATATAAGTATAAAAATACATTTAATAATAATGTATACAAAAGTTTACCACTGCGGTTAAATAACCGTTACGTCGGTAACCAAGTAGAATACTTCAAATTTTTGTGTCGAGTTTTGTTGGTATAAAAAAGATAGCTGAATAACAAAAAAGTGTATCCCTTTTATTATAAAAATCTTCTCTACTTTATCATCCGGAATGGTCTATTTATGTAGTGTAGATGGATTGCTTGAACATCTTCATGAGCATGATGACATTTTTGGAGCATTTTTGGAGCGGGTTGTTAAAAAGTTGATGAAACATGAAGAACCTGTACAATAACACAACAAACATATCGAGAATTAGTATTCACTTGTTTTGGAAAAAAGTGACCATGAGTGAGCTTCATTTTTAGTGGACATATAGCCGACATTGATATTGTCAATGAAGACATGATTAAAAGACAATGACTATCAAGTAGGTTGTGTTTCCAACATGCTTCAATAAAAACATTAGCAACTTTTTGATATTCAGATTGAGCACTAGAACATAACCAAAGTTGTTTCAGTAAGCCAACTTTAAATAAGAATGCTGAAGAAAGAGAAAAACATCATCGCCATGGCTTTTTACATGTCACAACCCATACTGTTCAAGAATGGACTGAAACTTTTGTAAGCATGTCAACCGATGCTGTAGTCAAAGCAAAACAAAGGATAAGACAAGTTCCACCATCACTGCAAGTTAAAGAAGCTATCGAGCGATATTTGCAGTCACCATTGCGATACTGTAATTGGTTAATTATACTGGGATTTAGTGCTACATTAACTGAAGCTGACTACCACTTGATGATATCAAGTCCTATATCTCAAACTGATCAGATCAATCTCAAAAAAATATATAAAACATGATTGATGATCATGTACTAAAAAATATGCCGTATGCAACTGAATACATCCAAGAACAATCAAATATTTGACTGGTAACTATTATTTCCATTTTTTGAACATAAGTTCATTGATTTGGTCAATTCCAATGTCAGAGTAAGGCTCGATGGGTCGATCATCTTCCTCTAACCCAGGATCAAAGCACACGGGATCTTTGCTGTTTTCATCTGCATAAAATGATGATTGATTGATTGAAAACCAAATCTTTAAAAAAATGAAATGGGCTGATGAAAACAAGTGGATTGAACACAAAACATTAGTTTTGTAGGAAACCAACTCACCGTATATAGAGTTCAAGGATGTTGGAGGAGGAGTTGCCATGAAGTTGAGGCCAATGTAGAATAGGAACATAGTTGCAACTGTCACCATGGCGTAACTTGGAAGTGCCAAAGCCCAGCACCTAAAAAAGGCGATAAGTAAGAACATATAATATTAAAGTTTAGAGATTTAGGATTCAAGGTTTAGGTTCAAGTCAGATAAGTTTGGACAAGGTGGGTTGACCCCAAACCTTTCGTGTACAAAAGTTTCCTTACGGCTTATGATTGCAAAATACATTATTTTCAATAATAGTATAAATTCTTGAGAAATTTGTGTTATGAGGAGTCATGAATGAAAATACACCATGCGATTTTCAACCGATTTGACTCATTTCATTTTATGCTAATAATTTGACTTTACGTGTTTGACTAATTGAGATAAACATAACATGAATAGACCTATTATTCATTAGTAATTGAGCCAAAATTGCAACCTCTAACACCTTTCTTCAAGACATTCAAATGATATCATCTCAGTTTGGCAGGCACAATTTAAATCTAAATGCGAACTTAAAATCAAGATGTAAAGCTTACAAATCTAGGAGTTTACTTGCTAGGATAGTAGAAGATCCCAATGGAATGTAACCAAGGATCAGGAACATATGCCCATATCAAGAAGATAACTGTCAATATCACAAAAGGAAAACAATATTAATTATTAGGATCCTTGCAACACACATATCTGAGTTTTACAACAAGTGCTCTATTGCAGACTAGTTGGGTAGGCTAAAAAAAACCCAAAAGTAAATTTAAAAATCTACACAAACAAAGATTCTTTCAAGTACCATGAAGATAGCAACGCGTCCTTGACAAATTTTCAGCTAAACTACCCCATTTTGCATTGTCCCTATAATAATATTGCAATTTTTATGTGACCAAGTGATGTTCTCACTTTACCAGGTCAGTTGAGTTGACCATGAACACTTTTAGTTCAAAACTTTTTACCTTTTCTAAGCCTGTCAAATATGATAAAAGAACATTAATAATTAATATAACACTTCACCTTTTATAATATAAAACTTTGGAGGTTTTAGGCACTAAAAGTACCATTTGGGCAACTTTCAACCCGATCGAACAGTTCCTGTTAAGCTAGTTCTATTTTACCCTTCAAACGTTTTATGAATATAAAATAGCCCAAATCAACTCATTCATAAGTTCATAACTAAATAAATCAAAATGCCACATCTAATGCGTACTCTTGAACTTGATAAATAGATATAAAATATTACTAACGAATGTAAAAGACAAAAAATACCAGTAGCAACAACAGTTGAAATGGCTCCTACAAACCCATAAACTTCAGAAGGATTAGGACCATGCTCTCCAGAAACACCAACACCAGAAGCCTTGTTATCTGCTTCAAAAACAGAGAAAGTTGCTCCCTTCTTTCTAGAATAACTAAGGGTCCTTCTAGGGCTATTAAAAGACCGCTGATCTTCCATTGACTTTTGTGTTCAGCCCTCAAAGCTGGTGTCATAAAATGCAAAGAAATATTAAAATGCTAATTACCAAATACACCAGGTATTTTCAGCAAAGATATAATCACTTTTAGAGCAGACACTATGTCACTTGAACTCTAAAATGCTAAGCATGCATTGATTAGCAAAAAATAGGGATACAAACAATGTTAAATATAAATTTAATAAATAATAAACAATAACCTCCCATTTGGGGCAAAGACATTTCAAATCCAGCATGCTTCTAAAATCAACTCGGCATGAAATTATAAGCAAAATAACAAAAGTACACAGAAATAACATGTAATTAACAGCTTTCCTGCTCACATGAGCAAACACTTAATGCAGAAACCACCTGAAAATCCTAGAAATGAAAGAAATAACAATATGACTGTCAGCAAGCATATCATAACCTTGTTTGCATTGAATCATGCACAATGGTGGACCGAGGAATATTTTAATGGGAAACAACAAGTTTTGGGGTTCAAATATCTATCAACTTGACTTTCAAAATTTTTGGTTCGAGCAGGGTCACTCGGTCACATAATAAAAATATGATGCCAGAGAGTGCAATTTGTTATAACTAACAAACTAATATGAAACGGCTAAACATCAAATCAAATTCACTAATCAAATAATTTCACATTTGCATAATAATATTCATATCCTCAAAACTAGCATCTAACAATTAATATCAAGTAATTTTCTTATCAATATAACATTTAAATATCTTAGGTTCTAAATTCACACGATTGCAGAAGACTGCTTTCTTTTGCATCTGGTATTGTCCCTAGTGAGTATCACAACTAATCAACAGTTTCTTTTTAGCATCTGAAACGTCCCCTAGGAGCACATATTGTTTATCATTCAGTCATTAAATTTGTCCTAAACTTATCAGAGTTTCTAGCTACTAACATTAAAACTCACGTCTATTGAACATTTGAACTACATTATCATTAAACCATAATGCAACAGATTGTGTCCAAACTTGCAGTATATCTTAACAAGACTTATTAAACCTATTGATACATTATAAAAACAGCTCGCTTAAGCAACAAATTTTTTTTTAAATCTAAGTTTATCTGCTATGAAATCCCAAGAACAGAAAGGAAGAATACGAAAGAGATTCTTGGAAAAAAAAACCCTACAGATGTGGTCTCTAATCAACCCACCAATGAAAGAACGTTAACATTTAACAACTTTAATTTGCGAAACCTTACAGTCAAAACTTATGGCACATTAATGAGTAATTAATGGAAAGTTATAATTGCACCAAGAGCTTTCTGCTAATTAACTATTGGCAATCATATATCTTCTAAATGGATCATATAATAAACTACAGATGTTATGAATTGAACAAATAAGACAATAATCACAACTTCATTTGCCTAATTTTTATTAGTTGCAACAGTATTAAACAACTACAAGCATCACAATTTTAGTGACCTAATTACCAGATCCCATCATCTTTAAATAAACTGATTAATAATTACCTTCAGTGGAGGCCCTAAAGGCAGTCAGAGGAAGAGGCATGGGGAGGAATGCCTAAACGCAGCTTATTCAACAGGAAAAGGGAAGTGGTGCTAGAGCCCCATATCCTATAGAAGAATGAATCTGATAAAAAAAAATGTTTTCAAAAATGAGTTGAACTTGACCACCATCATCTTCTTTTTATTTTCTTTCCCACTAATTTTTTTTTTTCATAGTATTATCTTCTAAAATCTATGGGGTCACCTGAAATTCAGTTATATAACTGATATATAGAAAACAAAATTCAATGAGATCACCATCACTTGAACCCGTTCAGGCCTTACTCAGTCCACCCTGATCATGCATCAATTAACCAATTGAGTGGAGAATAAGTTGTATCTTAAACATCAAACCTTGGACTTCTACTATAATGGTTTAATGACATTAAACAAAAGATTGGGCCAATGAAACTAATTACTCAGACCTAAATGGCTATGTCTACGATGGTTAAAACTGAGAAGTAAAATTGCCACTACGGTTCATCCGGCACAAATAAAGAAACATTATTTTTTTGTACACACTTTATTTTATCTTGACAAACACTTCATTCATACAGAAATTTTATCCTTACAGAAAAGAAGAGTACACAACTACACAATCCTATGACTGTTGCACAAAAATAGACAGAACAAGAGTAATAATCATAGGATTCATAGCCTGATCAATAAGTAGCATAAGTAGGATGATGTGTTCTCTTAAGATTTAAAGCATAAAATCATCTTTCTATGCTCTCAACAAGATGTTTGAGATTATAAACAGAAGAAATGTGATATCAAATCCAATTGCGCAGGCAGTTCTAAAAATATTTCCTATTTCACACATATAACAAAATGATAATGTGTATTTAGACCATCAATTTATTATGTATGAGTTATACAATTTGAATAACTATTAAAGTTTAGAAAACTATACAACTTTGCAATTCATTCATAATCATTTAAAACAACAAGAACTCATTTTTTGTGCTCATTAACACAATTATGGGAACTTTAATTACTTAGCTGCAAGTTTTGATTTTCAAAATGATAACAAATTTGGAAACAAGGAAAAGGAATAGGCCATCTAGGGTGTAGTTGACACAGTTAAAGCTCGAGCTATCGAAGCACAAAACATGACATAACTCAAATATTACGTTTGAAATAAAAATCAAACTTGGTATTACTGGACTAGATTAAATACTATTGAGTTTGGGTCGACTAGAATAGATTACAAAGTTTGGTAATCACATGAAAATGTATACACACAAAGGATACATGCTCTATAAATATTTTTACACTTAAAGACTCTATAATCTAGTCGAGTAACTCACGAGTTGACTCAAATTAATTGTACCACTAGGGAGAAGGCACATTGCAACAATGGTGTTGCTGGTCGAGTGAGCAGGGAGCAACTTCTAGAGCTAGATTATAGATTTTCAAATTAATTACAAGAATATATTATTGTTCTTGGCATCATATAGAATTAGATTAAGTGAAAACAAACTACGATGCACAAATTGACTGATAAGGCTCAGCTCACTCTTTTAGGAGGCTCAAAGCAAAATACAAAATAAGGTTTTTGTAACCACGAGCAGCACCTATGGTCCACATATGCTACTAAAACACGACATTATCTAGCATCACTAATCAATCAACAAACACAATAGTCAAAGAAATGTGAGGGATTTTACAACATACCTTGAATCGTCGTGTTGTAGTTTTAACTTGTAAATCTCTGACGGAATCCAAACAATGACACCAACATGTATGCTATCAAGGTCTTTAAAATAAGCCTATTATATGAAAACATACAAGAATAAGTGTATCCACATTATGACACCAATTAAATAAAAGCTCATAACAAAAAAATTCCTTGAAACTAAATCCCTGATAATTAAAATTTAAAACACCTCTATTTTGATTTTCGTTCATGGAACACATTCGAAATCAAAATTCAACAACCCTTTGTATTGTTTTCCTTTACTTTTGACCTAATACAGTGAAAATGCATCAAAATTTTACCACAAACTTATGAATTAGAGACAATTTAACCATATTCAACGATTGAAATCGCAAATGCATTAAACGAATTTGTTAAATCGAACAAACATGACAACTAATTGGATAGAAGAATGAAGAAATGCTTACAAGTGTTGAAGGCCCCTGCACGAATTCATATGCAGCTATACATGGAATGGCAGATTCGTATAGAAAGCAGTGGGTTTCAGGGTTTCAAATCTCCACTATCGTCTTTTGCTAGGGTTGAGCCCGTCTCCGCGTCTCGAGCGAAACTGAAATTTGAGGTATTTTTTTTGAGGTATTTTTTTTGAGGTATTTTTTTGAGGTATTTTTAAATATTATTATAAAAAGCTTTTTTTTTTATCTGGAGCTTGAGACTGACAATATTAAACTAAAAAAGTTTATAATTGACGGAGTTAAAAAAAAATTATGTTTTGATGATGCTATAAACTTACTTAAAAATAAGTTTTAATTTATTTGAGTAAATATTTTTAAATCAAAATTATTTTTCTAGCTTTACTTGTTGCAAATTCTTTAATAAACTTGTCGTAATCAATTTAAAAAAAAATTCTTTTTCAATAGCTAAAATAGCTAAACCTGTTAATCTTTCTTATGACATTGTAGATCTTAGATAATTTTTAATCAATTTTAATTTAGAAAAACTTCGTTCGGCAAATGCAACGGTCACAGGAATAGTTAAAATAATTCTATATGAAATAAATGCATATGGAAAAGAATTAAATTTTTTTCCATAATTTAATATCTTTAAAAGTGTATCACATTTTATATCTATAAGTTCTCTTAAAAATTTTAGTTCTTAAAATAGATCTAAGCCATTAACATCCACTTTATCATCATGCTTTAAAACATTTTCAAGATGAATACATTTTTCTTTTAAACTTTCTTCATTTATGGATTTTAAACTTTTTATACTAAATAGAAAATCAAAATTATTTTCAAATTCTTTAAATTGATCAAATCTACTTTGAAGTGAAGAATTAGCTTGGTCTACTATATATATAAAAAAATAATCAATTTTAAAATATTCAATAGGAGTTTTGATAGTTTCATTATCAACATTTTCATCATATTTTTTATTTCTATAAATAATACGTTTCTTACAAAATTTAGG
>BJCM01275184.1:0-18005 GCA_018326385.1 Flaveria bidentis | reverse complement strand
ACACCTTCTCTTGGTGTTTTGGCTGCTCAAGAACATCATCATCTTCACCTAAATCTCGTTTTTAGCAGCTCTTTTGAAGGTAGTTTACATCGGTTTTTCAGCAGCTTGAAAGGTAGTTTCCTTGTTCTATTTTGGTTGTTATATCTTGTTGATAGCTTGTTCAAACACATATGATTGATCCTTTGCTCTTGGGTTTGTTAAAACAAGTAAAGAACCTTAATATTTCAGATTATGAATCATATTAATAGGGCTTTTATCCGCTGCGTTTTCATGTTTAAAATGGTTAAACAACTTTGATTTTGGTCCATCAAACCCATCAAAATGTATCAAGGATTTGATTCTTGAATTCAGTTCCTTGATCACATCTTATGGTTTTAACTTTGTGATCAGATTGATTCTCAATCTTTAGGATGAAATTCTTCAGAATATCAGGGGTCTCATCCTTAGTTCTAAGGAAGAAGACCCAAGTAAATCTTGTGAAGTCATCTATGATCACTAAACAATAAGAGGTCCTTCCTAGACTCATTATATTGGTGGGGCCAAAGAGATCCATATGTAACAAGTGTAGGGGTGTAGTGATGGAGTTCCTTTCCTTAGGCTTATGACATACCTTATGTTGCTTCCCTTTCAGGCATGCAACATAATGATTATCACTTATAAACTCTTTCTTTGGCATTCCAGTTACCAAATCATTCTTAATAAGTTTATTCATGTTTTTAAAGTTTACATGGCAAATTCTTTTATGCCATAGGAAAGACTCATCACTATTGGCCTTAGACAGAAAACATAAAACTTCTCGAGAGGGAGATGTTTCTGCAAGTCCATCTTGTACATGTTCCTTTTCCTGGGGGCTCTAAGCAAAATATGCTCATGAGGAATGACCACCCCGGGCTTGAGAACAATGCAGTCATGCTCTGTATAGAGCATGTTATGACTCTAATCACAAAATTAGGATACACTCAAAAGATTGTACCCAAGCTCCTTGACAAAGTTTGTCTTTTCAATGCTAAGCTTACTATTTAGGACCTTGCCCCTTCCAGAAATGTAACCACCTTCATCTCCTCCAAAAGACGCTGGCCCTCTATCAATCCTTTCAAAGTTCTAGAGTAGTGACCTATTGTCTGTCATGTGCCTGGAAAAACCACTATTAATGATCCAGACATTTTTGTTTCTATTGAGTTGTCCCTGCACAAGGAGAATGATTAGTTACATTTGGAAACCCAAGCCTTACTTTTCTTGGGTTCAATAAAGGAAGTAGAAGATAAGGCAACAGTAATAGATCCTATGGTTGTGCTTTGAGGATCTTGATTTGTTTTTGGAGGAGAACATTCAGTTACTTGGTCTTTCTTAAACTTCCACACCATATTTGGAAGTTTGGACTTGACCATCACCACTTCGGAAGCTTTTAAGAATTTGGAAGTTTTGATGACTGGACCTTCGGAAGATTTTGCAGACACTCCAGCAGGCTTCAGTGCTTCGAAAGTATTCCTTTCTTCCGAGACCAAATTTTCTTCCGAGACCAAATTTTCTTCCGAAGGAAATTTTGCACTTGCCTTCTCTTAAATTTGGAGCTTCCGAAGGAAACAGATCTTCCTTCCGAAGCTTGAATCTTCTTGGAACTCTTGTAAGTCCTTGTCTTGGTTATGTGAAGAGTACCTTTAGGATTGTATGGACAATCCTTAGCAAGATGAGCAGTACTTTCACACATGACACACTCCATTTTCTTCTTCCCAATAGCCTTTTGCTGAGAACAAGACTGACTTTGATCACATCCCTTCTCTATCTTCATCTTTGCAGATGTTGAGAAAATCTTTCTGGGCTGAGAACTGTTCTTGGAGTTGGATGGTCCAGGCTGTGTAGCAGTGGTACACAGCAGATCAGCCTTCTTCTTGGTGCTAAGATGATTTGAACATGAATCATAACTCTTAGTAGAAGAATTTAGGTTGATGTTTTCAATCTTGACTACTTCAAACCCTATAGAGATAAAAACTTGTTTCTACTTAGAGTCAAAAATAGTCTTGATCTCTTAAGCCTTCCTTGCTTTTCTTTTGCTCTTTCTGATCAAGTTCTTTCTCATTGACTTGGTCATCACAGTCTTCTTCTTCTCCTCAGAAGGATAGTGGCCCTTCTTAGTATCCTCCTATTCACTCTTCTCAGAGGATTCTTACTATCACTTCTTCATCCTCTTCACTTAAAGGGTCTATTAGAGGAAGCTCATCTTCACAAGTTCCACATCTGGGTGATCTTAAAGACAAGATTGTGTGTGGAGGAGCTATCTCACTAAATCTCAGTCCCTGTTTGTTTTGATAACACACCTTATTGTGCAGGGATAAGGATATCATGTTCTTGAAGGTCTCATCTTCAAGAACACACTTTTCTTCCCTGGCTTTGCTGATCACAAGCTCAGCCTGGCACTCAGTCAGCTTAGTTAAGAGATCCTTGATCTGAGTCCTATAATTTGTATGCTCATATTTTAGAACTGAAATGGTTTTCTCTAGGTCCTCTATCTTTTGTTTATAATCACTTTCAGACTTTCTAAAATCAGCTTTTAAAATGTTTAAGGACTTAAGATCAGATCTCATCTCTAAGTTATAGGACCTGTATCTGTTAACTTTAGTAATACATTCAGGGGTACAGAGATATTCCAATACCTTGGCTTCATCATGATCTGCAATCAGTGCATGGTTTGGAGAAGCATCTTCCACCTAAAAGCTCCAGTCAAAGCCTCTGTTTTCAACAACAACAGTAGCTTTGTTAGTGTAGTTTGGTCTAGACTATGCTTGGCCACCATTTTTTCTTAGTGCCTTACACTCCCTGGCAAAGTGGCCCATCAATGTAACACTTGACTTTGCTTTTGTCCAATCCAAGCTTTCCACTGGCTGCATTGCTAGGGAACTTCCTTCCAGTCTGCTTGTAGAACTTCTTAGCTTTATGAGTGAGAAGAGCCATCTGTTGGACTATCTCCATGTACTGCAGATCATACGGATGGATACAGTCTAGGTCTTCAAGGGTAAAAAGAAAGCTACCACAACTTTCATCAGAGGACACAAAGGCTTGAAAAGAACTTGTCTCTTGGAATGGACTTCCTTGAGTATAGTTCTCCCTTGGTGTCTCAGGGAAGGTGAGGAAAGGACCCTTAGGTGAGTTGTTAGGGTAGAATATGAGATGATGTTGGGGTTCGATGATATCCCTTTCAACCACATGAAGGGCTGAACCCATTTCATTATTAGAGTTGCCAGATGAACCTTGCATGTTCATCTCCATCTGGTAGCCACTAAGAATCCTATAAAACTCTGTTAGAGTAAGAGTTTTCAGATTCTCAGTTTTCTTGATAACCACACAGTAGTGTGTCCATTTCCTAGGTAGTGAGGACATGAAATTCCTTACAATGTCTCTATATTCAAGAGCAACTCCCCCATCCACTAGGGTTCCACAATCTCAACATACCTGAAGTATTGTTGAGTCATGGTTTCACCAGCTTTTAGGTGAAATTTTCAAACTGTTGCTTCAGGAGATCCTTCTTGTTCTCCTTAGCTTTAGAGGAACCCTCATACATCAGTTTCAATGCATCCTATAACTGCTTAACTGTTTTGTATTTCTTGAAACCTCTGTACACAGAATTAGGAAGAGCAGCCTGAAGGGCTGTCATGGCCTTCTGCTCAATCTCTACTCTCTTTCTATCTTCATCTGAGTAGTCAGCCACAACCTTGGTGATCATACCACCACTAGTAACATAAGAGGTGCTTGGTATGTAAGGTCTATTTTCAACAGACTCCCACATTCTAGAGTCTAGAGACCTGATAAATCCTTCCATTCTTTGGTACCAGGTGTCAAAGTCATCAAGAGTGATCAGTAGGGACTTTGTTATGGTTCCAGTTTCCATATCATATTTGGATTTGGCGGCCATTTGATAAGTTAAGTATTTATGTGTGTGAGGGATCTTAAGATGGTGAGATCTTATATCAAGAGCCTGGAATGCTCTGATACCAAATGTAGGATCGTTGAAGGGTATGCAAATACAACACAAAGAGGAGAGTTGGTTAAGAACACTCAACTTGATTAGACAGTGAAACTGGTTAACCTCAAGTAATGACACTAAGAACACAAGTAAATATGAGACAAAACAAGAGAACAAGATACACAAGGAGATGGTTTTTAAGATTGTAGTATATTGCTTTCTCAAGTTCTATTACAAGTGTTACAAAGCATAAAAGAAAATTACAAGTACTTGAGATACATATACTACATCCTACAGTCGGCCATATTTTGAAGGCCAGCTGGATACAATTGACTAGACACAAAACAAAATCAATTGTAAAGTCAAAAGGCAGATTGTCTTTTGACTAGTGACTATGATATGTCATAGCTCACATCCTAATATATTACAAAAAGGATAAAGTACATGAAGTAGAAAGTTTACAGACTCAAGACCTCAATGTACAGTTACTAAAAGCATGGACCTTTTTAAAAACTCATGTAAGTTGGTGACTTTACAGAGTTGCAGCGGAAGAGGTCCAGCTTTATGTAAAGTAAATCAGATAAAGCATGTATACTAAAAGTCTTTGGAAGAAATCTGTCTTCAAGTGTTGGCTTGGGAAGACTTTGTCTCTGAAGCTTCGAAAGACTTTATCTTTGGCTTTGGAAGATATTGGTCTTGGCTTCAGAAGATTTCACACTTAGAATATTTTTGTTTCTTGTGTGAAACTTCCGAAGCATTCTTCTTCAGTACCTATATGCATGCATGCAGGAGAGACTTTGGGTGTTTGGGTTGCATCAACCTCTTCATATAATCTCTACAATGATGGTAGTTAGGACTTTGGTTCCATGTTCTCTCTAGATAGAACATATGTTCTATAATTTCCAAATGTACGAAGCACAAAACACTTGTTCAACTGAAATGGCAAAGGCATAGTTGCTGCGAAGAAATTTCAGCATAGGGTCATATACTAAATCACCAATGTGTTCAAGTTATGCAAAAATGTTATTACTAGTTTAGAATTCTAGGCTTTGAGTGGCTATTTGGAAAGATTTTGATATAGAAGAGGGTTTTAGAGAGAGGAAGGTTTTTGGTAACAGGTGAAGGTAGAAGATAACATGGTGAAAAGAAGAGTCAATTTACAGTTTGAGGATAATATATAATCGTAAAATTTTAATATTTTTACCACCATTCTAGTGGTTCTTTGATTTTAGTGGACCCAAGCCTTTTAGTCTTGGGTCATTTATATTTCGGCAATGGCTTTTTAGTTTAAGTGTTGAAGGTTCAATTTCAAATTTTGAGTCATCTTGAGTCTTATCAAGGTTGGTAGATATCTTTTGTCTTTGTTTTTTTAGCTTTCAAATTGTTGGATGCTATGACATCACCTTTCTTTTGATGACCTTTTAAAGCTAGTGGAGACGATGAGGCTTTCTTAAAAATATTCTTCTTGGGATTTTTAGTTGTTGGTTTTTTCAGTAGATTCTTCAAAAGTGTTGAAAGTTTCTTGTGGTCAGCATTTGAATTGTTTTGTTTCCAAACAACTTTATAACTACCTTATCTTCTTTTAGATGGTTGATTAATAGCTACATGCCTCTTTGAGGATCTTGATCTATTGAGATGGTGGATGGATTGGGCTAAGGGATTATATTGACAATCTTTTGCTAAATGATTGTTTTCCCCACACGTTAGGCACATGATCATAATTACATGCTTAGCTGACTTGATCCTCTTCTAAAACTCTTTTAGCTCCTTAGTCATCTTATAACGACTGAAATAAAGTTGAAACAAGCCACTTAATAATAATGGGTTTAGCCGAGATTATATAAAGAAAATAAGCGGGTAATGGAGTATTGACCGAGTAGACCTCACAGGTTATGTGTTAGACAAGTTTAAGGTCCCGTGAACGCCCGGTATATATAAACGGATCAGCTTGAGCAACTCTTATTTGCAACTCAACACCCCAAATTCTAGAGAGAGGGTAGAGAGAGAAAGTGGAGAGAATTGAAGATTCAAGGCTCGATTGATCACGGGATTGAAGATCGGTATTCGTGGGCATCCAAACAACAAGAAAACACCAAGAATCCAGGTAAGAAACATCATTTAATCATTTCTTTTGATGTAAACCTGGATTCTAGGGCTTGGGTTTTTAAAAGTGGAAAATATCGCCCAAAACTCACGCTTTTGTGTAAGACAACATGTAAGAAGCTTAGATATAGCTTATTGGGTGATAAACGAAGGTTTTGGATGTAAAAGATTGAAGTGTTGGGTCAAAAATAGGTTGGTTCGTAATTTCCAGCCCGTTTTGTGAAATTAAGGGTTCATCCAGAGAAATTGTGTAGTCTTCCGGCGAAACTATGAAGACTTATGGTTATGGAACGAAAGTTGGGCGAAACTGGCAACAAAGATGCCAACAAAACTGCCAGCGAAGGTGGCAACGAAACTGCTAGCGAAACTAGCTATGAAATTCCTGATCTTGCAATGAAATTAGCAACGAAATTAACAGCGAAATTAGGCAAAAATTAACTCCTTGGAGTGTTAACTTATTTGTTGACTGTGTAGTGCAACCCTAGCTTTGAAAGCTTGATCGATAAGCTATTCATCGAGTCCAGGTGTGCTCTAGATCCCCTATTTTAAAGGTTTTAAACTAGTTTGGGGTTGGAAATGCATACCAAATATACGTTTTAAACAACCAAGATTATAAGAGGTTTTAACAGGAAGATTGATTTTTCCATAACAAAATTTGCTATGTAAAGGTTCTAAAATAAAAAAAATTCATGCTAACCTGGCAGCACGACCCCAGCAAGGGGCATTGCCCCTTGGACCCCACTAGGGGTTGCTGCCCCTAGGACCCGCTGTCAAGGGCTGTCGCCCCCGAACCCCCGCTGTCCCACGGAGGATCAATTATGTTTTATGATGACTTATGCTTATGGTGCATATGTATATGTATGTAAATGTACGATGCATGATGTTTATGATGATATATGATGGTATATGTTATGTATGATGGTATATGTTATGTATGATGATGCGTGATGATGTTATGCTTAGAATGATATGTTTTCTTATGTTCCTTACTACGTATTATGATGTGACTTTACGTGGTGTGGTTATGATAATGAACGTAAAGTATTATCTTAATAAAGTGGAAGATTTAAGATAATAAAAGTGAAACATAATGAACGAATGAAAAGTCTTGCAAGAAAATGAAAGGAGGTTCACAACTCATTCAGAGTTAGCTTAACTATGTGTTTACAATGTGCGATCTTGGCTAACCCTTAAGGGTTTGCACACAGGGGGAGTTAGTCTATGTGACTACTCCATACGTGCGATACGTGCGATATGTGTGATATGGGGTCCTTGTCGCTTAACCCTAGATGATATAGCTTTGTGCTCAAGATGGGGGTTAAGTACATGACAGGACCTAGATAGAAGTAAAAAGATAATAAATGTACGAAAAGTGAGATAAGTACAAAATGTGTGAAAAGTGCGAAATGTACGAAACGAACGATGAAAGAAGATAATAATTATAACCTTGATGTACGTATGATGTGTGATCATGTGTGATAGTAAAGAAAATGTTTAACGAATGAAAGGCAATATAAAGTTTTATAAAACTAGAACTTACTCAACAACGCTAACTTTTATGCATTTTCCAGTTGGCATGTGATTGTTGCTGAGGATGGCATGGGGTGGCTACTTGGTTCATTTTGGATGGCATCCATTTTATGATACGATAACGTTTTTTCATTGTAATGCAAATGAACACTATTCTGTAATGAACATTGTATTATTTTGCAAAAAGTGTTTATTTAAATGAAATGAATTGGTTGTTTAAATTGTTTCTGTTGCTTGGTTTTAGTAAAATTGAGGTAAATATATGTTTTATGTGTGATGATTGAGAAGCTGTGAGCGTCCCGGGAATGGGGCCTTACACATCTCCTCTCTCTTCTTTTTCTTAATCAGCTCAATGAAATCTTTAAGTATCACCTTCTTACTCAAAAACTTCATCTTCCAAGTTTCCTCATTCCTTTTCATTTTTCTAGACATATTCTTGTTCAACTTGTAATCAGCATATATGATAAGATCAATCTCTTCCACGAGAAGTTCTTATATGTGTCTTCATGGATTCAACAGTAGACCTTTAAACATATAAGGGTCTCTCTTATGAAGAATTTGAGGTTTCTTCACAACAATTTATATTGTGTGTCTTCTTGGTGCACTTGTACTTTGGTTGAGATTTAGATTTGAAGTAGGGTATTGTCTAAACAATTCGTCTGTTGGTTTTTGAAGATTAGTTTTTCTTAACAAACTTCACCTTTCAAATCACTTTTTTCTTCATCTTTCTTTGGAAAAATTTTATTCTTCTCCTCCTCTTCCTACTTAACTTCCATTTTTTCCCTGTCTTTTCCTTCTTCTTTCATTTTCATTTCTCCTTCACTCTCCTCCTTCTTTACCACTTTAGCTTTTTTAGCAGTTGGCTTTGCACAGATTTGATTAGCAGATACTTGCTCCTTTACCTCCAATATGTGGTTATGTGAATTCTGAATTTTAAGTATTATTTATAGTTTTCGTTTTATAACATGACAACGTGTAATATATGATTTCTTGTGTGGATTTACTAAATGGCTTATACAATTGTTCATGTGCTTTGTAGCTAAAATTATTTAAAAAGTGTAAAAAGAATTACTTTTTACAAAGTGTGATTAAGGAGGGTTGATTTGGTAATTATTTCTAAACTTAATATTAGCAAAACAAAAACCCTAGCTCCACCCCATACCCCCCTTTAGCAGTGACATCCCCACCCCATCCCCATTCTTGCGATTTCAAGAATTCAACACTTAATACATTTGACTGCTGCTTGGTCTTGAGTACTACAACATGTTAGCAAGTGTCAATCTTGATCATTACACGATTAAAGGTAAGAATTTGATTGGTTTTCATGGTTTTTGGTTCTAGAACAGATGTTAGTCCAATTAGTCTTGATAATTTGTAATGGGTGTTGTTTGATGATGCTATAATGTTAGTTGGATTGTATTGATGATAGTTTACGTGGATTATGCATGAATTTCTTAGAAATAACATCTGAGAAAACTTTAATTCTTGAGAAATAGGAATTTAATTTATTGATGATGTTTATTGTGCTTAGATGGTTCCTATGAACTAGATCAGGTATAAAATTGATGAATCAATGGTTGAAATATATGGAAGATTGGTTATTGGATGTTACTTTCCAAAAGGGAAACTTTACTAATATGGTTGATTTGATCTTGTGAATTGGCCATGGATGTTTTGTTAGGATCATTCTAGGATGTTTGTTAGTATTGTTTAAAATGTTAAAATATGTTGGTTGATCATTTGAATGCTATGTTTGTTCTTTGGAAAATCTAGATTTCATGAAGGAAATGGTGCAATCTAATGTGTTATGCGAGAAGGTTATACAGTTGTTTTATGTTATAATATGTGATTGTCATATAAGATTAATGAATTTGATTTAAATGAATATGATGATGAACATCATACATGCGTGCAAATCTAAGGCCCCTACTTAGTAGGATTGGCAGGGTTTACGATGTGAAGTAGTGAGTTGCTTCACATGGCATGTAGTGCGTAATTGAACCCAATTATTGATTTATTAGTGGATATATTTCTAATTTTGTTGAGCATGATGATTTGCTTGAGGTTTGTATATGTTGTATGATAAGCTATATTAGTATGATGATCTTGCTAGAAATTAAGGTTCATAATGTGATACTTGAATGGTTTGCATGATAATCTTGGATCATGAGTTACTATATTTGATCAAACAAGATTTCACTTAATATGTCACCCATGGGTCAAACGTGTGTTCTTTAAGCACTTAGAGTTTGTTAAGCTACTTTGGTTACTCGTACTCACGTGTTCTAGGTAACCTCTAACGAGTTGTCTTTCCAATTATCTTTAGCTTCGCTTTTCTTGTTCTTTACGCACTAGGTGACTTCAGTGCCCCACTTTTCTATACACTCTTTCTTTTGGGAAGAAAGCATACTTACTTTTACAAATGCTTTACTATTATAAGTTGTTTACAGTGTAACGTAATATGGTATACCATTGAAAGCCTTTGCACTTTTGGATCGTTAGTTAAGAAATCTAAAGGAAAATCTTGGGTAGTACTACTGGGACTAACAAACCCCACTCGTACGACTAGAGGTCAAGCGGGTGCAATATTGTCCTAAACAACTAACATTATCACGACTTGGTATGTCGTCACGAAAGGAAAATAATGAACACACTCAGCTTCATTCGTGAAATCATTATTGTTATTACTTATGAAAGTATATTAGATATCTATTTCAACAAAATATTGTTTTACAAATGTAATTACCTATGATAAATGACAAACTCTTGAAGTCACCAACCATCCTGTTAACACGTTGGTATGCTTTTCTCAGGTCGTTATTATTAGGTGCCCTATGAGTTGAGCGCGGGTCAAGCATATGTTCTTCAAACTCGCATTCTTTACGTTTTGTTTTATACTAACATTTAGACAATGGCTTAGGCACGTGGTTTGCACAATGTACATTTTAGTAATATGGGTTTTAAATATTTACTAAATGCTTTCTCAAGGTATTAAACTTTTAAATTGTAAGGTTATTTTAAATGTTACATATAATGTCATACAGAGTAACAAACGACTAGGATCCTAGTTCGTTCGCATCCTTTGTGATAAAACCCCACACGTGAAATTTAAGGATGTGACATGATGGTTCACAAACATTGTACCCGAATCGTATCTTGGTTTGACATAACTTTTGTGAGTTTTTAGTAAAGTTAGGTAGTTTTTTAAACTTCTCAGTATGAACATTGTACTTATCAACATATGTTTTAGCTATTACTAAATCATATTAAGTTGATTTTAATCTGTCCAAGAGATCATCAATCTGGGTTTCCAAATATTTTTGTACATGTGAAACAAACTTCTCAACCTCTTTTATCTTTTATTTTTGAGCTTGATCAATTCTCTTAAAGTTAGTTTTAAGAATGTTCACTGATTCTACGTTAGTCAGGGAATCAGATTGTGACGTCTGTACAAGTTTACTTTAACAATATACTCATGTGTGTAGTGAAATTCAAAGGTTACTTAAGGTGAGGAAGTTAAGCTACCGACTATCAGTGCATTGTTAATAGGAGTGATTTCTTCTACCTAAAAGCTCAAGTGTTGTATCAGCTCTTCTCCTAAAGCAACAACGTCATGTGTTTTTAGATGGTATAGGTAAAGGATTTTGGTAAGTTGTAGGTTGAAGGTTAGTGAGCTTGAGGGAGACGAATTTGATTTAGGCACTTTGCATTTCATGGCAATTTGTCCAAACTGATTGTAATTGAAACCCTTTACCTTGCTTTTATCCATTCTGAATCCAGATTCCGATTCTCTATAGGAACTTGTTTAGCCCTGAAAGAGAACATAGTTATTAGGTAGTTAATGTCTAGTTTCTCAAGGTCATCTGGATGAATGCACCCCAGATCTTCTTTAGAGAGATGAAAGAAGTTAACTTGCTCACTAACAAAGGCTAAGTTGGAAGAGTAGTTTGTTGAAAAGGATGGTGAGGACTGTTCATTCAATCTACTAAAAGATGGTGAAGGCTAAGATTTAGCAGTTGAGGATTCTAGATAGTTGATCTTCGTACTTGATGAGTCACAATTTGAACTTGATAGACGACGAATGAAAGGGTTTATGAATGGGTGCCATAAGTGATGAAGATTTTGAGGAGTTCAATGATCTAGTAAGTGATTCTTTATCTGCATTCATTTCCATCTAATAGGCACTCAAAAGGCCATATAACTCAAAATTCATAGTCTTTAGTTTCTTAGTTCTTCTAATAGAAATTGTATACATTGTACATTTCTTCGGTAGTGACCTTATGAATATTCTAAGAGCATCACTATTCTCCATTTTCACCGAACCTTATTGAGAGAGTCTAGCAATTCAATATATTTAAGATATGTAGAAGTCATGGTTTCTCCCCTTGTAAAACAAAAGTTTTCAAACTTTTACTTTTAGACAATTCTCTTGTTTTCCTTCATGTCTTATGTCCCTTTAAATCAGGCCTTAAAGCTTCCTATAACTTTTGGGAAGTAATGAAATTTTTAAACCCATAAATGATGCTATTGGGTATACTCATCTTGATCAGCCACAAAGCCTTTAAATCTACATCTATCATCTTCGGATCTTCATTTGAGTACTTTGGGGGATCTTTAGGAATCATAACTCCACCTTCAACAACTACTTGGAGCATGGGACGTATGGTCTATTTAGAATTGAGAGCCATAACCTCGAATCGTGATTCCTTACAGAATCTTCCATTCTGTTTTTCCAAGTATCATAATCATTAGGGGTGAACATAGGGGGTTTGGTTTAAGTATAATTTTTCAAGTCATGTTTACTTGAAAGGGCTAGAGAAGTAATCTTGAATGGATAAATGATATGAAGGAATAAGGTATATGAAAGTGTGATTAAAAGAAAACAAGTGATTTGCTAAAAGGAAACTTCAAGCAAATCAAGAGCCAATGATCTAAGTTAACATGACTTTACTAGTGATCGACAGTTAACAAATATGGAATCTAAGTTAACTGTCTACTAACAAACACAAAGACTTTGAGTATGTAATAACACTAGTTCTTTCAAAGTATTCACTTGATAACTTTTCTGATTACAAAGTGTAATAATAGTAGATAACAAGTGGGCAAACAAGTTAATCATAAAACTATATAAGTATGAGATATTTATACTATAAGAGCTAAACACTAGAATGAATCGTGATAATCTATTCTATGTTTAGGATCAATGGCATATTTTAGCCAATGATCTACACATTATGACATACCACGAATGTGCATTACTTTTGATTACAAAGTATGTACAACAAAAGACAAGAAATCAGTACATCAGAAAATCAGTAGTTATACAAGTATGTTTTCACCACTATTCTTTGGTACTAACAATCTTGTCTAATACAATACTCAATCAGCATATCATCAGGCTATACAAGTGCCGATTCACAGTTGTTCAGTACTTAGGAATTTCGCATTTATGAATAGGTAATGAACTTAAAATTTTCGATCGCTTCAGTCTTCTCATGATTCAAACACTTTTTTATTTGTTTAACTCAATTGAACAATAATAGAATAGAAATCAAAAATCGCAGATTTCCAAGTATTCAAACCAAGAACTAACCTTGAATAGGTTTATCTTTGTTGGAATCTTCTGAGTCCTAAACAAAATAATAAACCAAAACATACACGGGTCTAATTCAATCTTCAAACACAAAACAAATGAATTGTCTCTAAATCTTTAACCACTATCAAATAAACGTATATGTAGGTTACACTCATTATAGTTTATCGGATTACAAAGAGATTTAAAAGATGAAGTTGAATTTCTTGATATTTTATGATGTGTAACGATAGAGTTTGTATGTAACCGTAAGAAACCTCCTTTCCTCTATTTTTCATCGAAAAGACAAAAGACACTCCATTTTTTGTGTTGACCGAGACAAAGAAAAGCAAGTCAAAGCCTTTGTTACTAAATGTGTGTTCTCGTATTGACCCTTAGTGGGCCTCATATGTATCGTTTTAACTTGAGCCCAAAGCACACTTATACACTGAAGACTACTAACAATTAATTGAATTAAGTAAAGCCCCAATGATTATTTTAAATCCTACATATAATTAAGTAATGAATCGAGTTTGAAGTCCCACAACACCTACCTTGTTTAATTTCTAACGTTATTTACTTAATAAACAATTTAATTTAAAATACCAAAATGATTGATAATACTATAATTACCAATGTTGAAGTCATTGTATGTTTCTCCATCTTGGTTACATAAAATTTTTAACATAGTAACCACGATATGCATATAACGTTGATTACCTAATTCAATGGACCGTGGAGGTTGGTATTGTAATTTCCTTACTGAACTATGCATATGTTTCCGTGGCTCAGGCAAAAACATGAATAGAGTTTCCTTAAAGATTTTCTTCATTATGTTTATTGCATAGAATCAAATATAATTAGGATTTTATTATTCTATTTTGATATATCATGTTTACTATTTTGTTAGCAGTATTTTCATTACTATTTGTATTAGTATAGTATATTAATGTTTAGAACTCATAAGAACTTTAAAATATATATTCATCAAAATAAATTACAATCTAGTTGTCACATGCTTATTAGCATACACCAAGGGGAGTCCACTTATAATTTAAGACTCTTTTGCCAAAGAGCGTCATTAATTTATACACATCTCTCAAAAATGTCCCTTCATACTCACTTTTTACCCTTTGACTAGCTTCTGCATCAACATAAACACAAAAACTTTTAAATCACCACTAAGGTATGTATTTCATAAACTTTTATTTATGAACTTTGTATTTTACATTTTATTTAATTAAAATTAAAATAAACCATTTCCAACACTATCATAACAAGGATTCCTACCATATTATTTCATCATCCCTTCACTTGTTGTCCTCACTACAACTTCATTACTTACCATCTCTCTTCCATTACAATACAACTTTATTTAGGAACTCGTTGTGTTATAGTGGTTTTCTTGAAAACAAAAAACTCGTACTTGATTTATAGGATATACTATTAGGATATCAAGGCGACACTTACCTATCACCACTTGAATGATTATATATAGCTCTATTTTTTTCATAATAATTAATGAAAAAAATAGTAAATTTCATAAACATTACCTTGCAATATGTAGGAGGATGCTTTTCTTGACATTTTATTTAAAACGTCATGCTACGATGCATTACCAATTACGATCCTTAGCACCAATAGTTTGGTGGAGACATGGCATAGTTTTCTTTCAAGATAGTCCGAATTTAATTTTTATAAATATTTATTTCACATTTTCTCATTAATAACTTTTGCAAGTTTATGTTCTTATTTGTATTCAGAGCAGATATTGGATGCATGTATAGGTGCATATGCGGACACTTCATTTGTATTTGTACTTCATTAATAACTGTGATCCATCCCGTGGTTAATTCACTTGCATTCATACCAAGCTTTACCCACTAATTAAAACTATTTTTAGTCATTGTCATAATCCTTTTCTGATAATATTTCATACTAGAAATATTCTAGATGAAACTTCATACACAATTTAATAGTATTAGGTACTAAAGTTTGGCCTCAAGAGAAGTGAGATGTCGGTGGTAATTATGGAGTACTTGTTTGTATGTTAATGAGAAGTCTAGTTCTAAACCAACCAACAATTGTGGATAAAGATCTTCAAGAAAGTTTTATTAACATGTGATTATTATTCTTTAGTCCTTGACAAGGATGGTGTAATTTTTAAATTTTACTTAATGTAATTTTAATTCTTAGTATATGAATTTTTAAGTTAAGATGGTTTAGTAGAACAATACACTATTGTATGATGAACTTTCATCTAAATTAAGATTAAAAATAATGCCATTAAACTACAGTTAACATAAATTCATTCAAACTTAGATTTGCAAATCTGTTTTGTCTAAGGAATAGTCTAAATCAGAAAATCTTGAAAATTACCCGTGTTAACATAAGTTGTAGATTTTGGGTTCTTCGGGCTTTAGGTTGAGATGATATTTGGGATGGGAACGGGCTTTTGGATTGACCATAATGAAAATTCCACAAAGAGGGTTTGAAATGGATTTCCCCAAAGATATTTTTAATCTCTCACAATATAACAACAATATTCAACACTCAATGAACATGGTGTGAAAACCCATGATCATAGATAAGAATGTTTGTGTGTGTATGATTGTGTGTTTGTGTGCTTGAATGATAATATGAATGTCTGATTGTATTGAATGTTAAAACATAGGGGTATTCAAAAAATCTGATATCCAAAACAATCCGAAATCCGATCCGAATTCAAATAAATCGATCCAAATCCTTATTCGGATATACGGATCGGATCTCATCCAAATCCAAATTCCTTATTCAGATTTCGGATATAACAATATTTTTATTCGGATTATTCGGATATCTGAATAATTTGAATAAGACTTCAACTATATTTCTAGCTCAATATTCATTACTCAACTATCTATCATGTTTTCAACTCAACACACAAGAGTATTTACATATTTTAGTTAAAATCTTAAATAATTATGTAATAATCGACCATCGTTCTAAATTAGAGATTTTAATTTTCGGTTTCCACACAATTACCCATTATGTTTTAATTTTAAATTTGTGTAGTGCAGGACCGGTGAAGGGTATGCAATTACAATACAACAACACAATGAGGAGAGTTGCAAAGAATACTTAACGGATCAAATAGGGAACTGGTTAACCTTTTGTAATGATACTAAGAACACAACTAAGAATGAGATAGAACAAGATAGCAAAACACACAAGGAGTTGGTTTTCAAGATTGCAGTATATTGTATTCTCAAGTTCTATTACAAATGTTACAAAGCATACTAGAAAGTTACAAGTACTTAAGATACATATACTACATCCTACAGCCGGCTTTACTTTGAAGGACAATTGGATACAATTGACTAGAAGACAAACAAAATCAAATGTAGAGTCAAAATGCAGATTATCTTTTGACTAGTGACTATGACATGCCATAGCTCACATCCTAATATATTACAAAAAGGATAAAGTACATAAAGTAAAAAGATACAGACTCAAGACCTCAATGTCCGGTTACCAAAAGCATGGACCTTTTTACCAACTTATGAAAGTTGGTGAATTTACAGAGTTGCAGCATTTATGGAAAAGTACATTTGATAAAGCATGTGTTCAAAAGTCTACGGAAGAAATCTGTCTTCAAGTGTTAGCTTCGGAAGACTTTGTCTTTGAAGCTTCGGAAGACTTCATCTTTGGCTTCGGAATATATTGGTCTTGGATTCGGAAGATTTCACACTTAGAATATTTCTGATGCTGATGTGAAACTTCCGAAGCATTCTACTTCATTATACTTGTGCATGCATGCAGGAGAGACTTTGGGTGTTTGGGTTGCATCAGCCTTTATATTTAATCCCTACAAACTCCCCTTAAGCTGATGATACCAAAACACTTGAAGACTTCATATATTAGAAGTCCTCAATAGGATAATGACCATCCCTTTCTTCATGTGATGATCAGGATCACTCAGACTCTTAAAATGTCTTTTCATGTCAAAGAGATCATATAGTGGCAGAGTAAACATATCTTGCCATGTGTAAATATTTTCAATACCCTAATCTCTGATGACATGCCATCTTTCCGGGTTTGTAGTGTATGTCCAGGACAAGATGGGTCTTCCTGATGCTAGAGGAGCTATTTGAATTGGAGTTGGTGTAGCATCCTTTATTTGCACATCCTCTGGATGTTCTGACTCATCCTAAGGTTTGGAGATGGATGCTTCTTTCTTCTTCTTTATTGGCTTTGTTTTGGAAGCCATTATTTTTCTTCTCTTTGAACCTTTTAACTGAGAAGACTGGCCTGCAGCACCTGATTGATCTTCTTTGCCTTTCTCAGTTGGGTTTTCCTCTCTCACAGGGTCAGATTGAGAGGGGATAGAACCCTGCTATGGATCAAAAGTGAAAGCTTGCTGAGGTTCAGTAGGAGATCCAGGTTGCGTTGTCTCGAATGGTTCAACCTTAATCTCCACTTCCTGAGGGACCTGACTTGGCAGGGAGTGTAAGTCAACAAGTTCACCTCTTTAAATCTTCTGCTTGATCACTCTGATATGCTCATCCATTGATAGGATCAATCGAGACAATCTGTAATGATTTATGTAAACAATTCAATAGAATCACAAACAATTGTAATCAATTCAAGCAATATCAACAAATTCACAGTTCATTGATATAGCTAAGACAATTACAAGAGTAAGAAAGCAGTTAATGATTCAAGCACACAATCTCTCAATAACTACTTAGCAACCCCTTAACTAACTCTCTAGTCTAAGCTATTTATACTAGAAACTAAGGAACTAACAATTTACAAAACTACTCCCTATACTAGTACAAAACATAAAATATACAATAAAAG
>BJCM01275183.1:0-17531 GCA_018326385.1 Flaveria bidentis | reverse complement strand
ATCCTATATGCCCAAGACACATATAAGATTGATGTGGTTAGTACGTCATGATCCAAGTCGGGTCATACCTAATAACAAGCCAAACAAACACCGATAAATATTTGTTCGTTGATGAGATCATACAAATAAATATTAACACCAATTTAGAAAATGGGTTTTCTAAGACATTGCTTTAATCAAATGTATTTGATGCATAAACTAACTAATCTAAAAATGGTTTTGATTATAACTCTGCTGTGTTTTTACATATTAATGGTTAATATGACTTTGATAAACTTCTACAAAACCCAACAAGTACATCACATAATGCATGTATTCAAAAGTCTTGAGAAGATAATCTGTCTTCACTTATTGGGTTCGGAAGACTTTGTCTTTGAAGCTTCAGAAGATTTCCCTTTTGGCTTTAGAAGATGTTAGTGTTGGCTTCGGAAGATTGTACAGTTAAAATATTTTCTAGTGCATGGTGTAAAACTTCCGAAGCATCTCTACTTCTATACATCAGTGCATGCAGGCATGAAGACTTTGGATGTTTTAGGTATATCAACCTTATATAAAACCTTACAAACTCCCCCTAGGCTAATGCTACCAAAACATATGAAGATCTTAGATGTTGACAGTCCTCAATATGATGATGACCATATCCTTCTTCATCGGATGGTCAAGATCACTCAGGCTCTAATAGTATCTTCTCATCATAAAGAGATCAGATGGGTCTTCATGTTAAGAAATTTTCAATACCTTGATCTCTGATAACATGCCATCTTTTTCGATAAGTGGAGTAAGTCCAAGACAAGATGGGGCATCCTAATGCAAGAAAATTTACTTGAATTAGAGTTTTTTGAGCTTCCTCTTGTTTCACTTCCTCATGATGTTCAAACTCATTCTCAGGTCTAGAGGTGGATGACCCTATCTTCTTCTTCTTTGGCTTATGTTTAGAATCCATCCTTTTGGTCCTCTTTGAACTCTTCAACTTAGAAGATTGACCTGCAACACCTTGTTGTTTAGTATTGTCTTTCTTAGTTGGATCTACCTTCCTCATTGGTTTAGAAGGAGAGGGAGCTTGACACTGCTATGGACAAGAAGATGAAGCTTGCAGAGACTCATAAGGAGGTCCATGTTTTGTTGTCTTAAAGGTTTCAACCTTAACCTCCACTTCTTAAAAGGCTTGACTTGGTGGGGAATGTAAATCAGTGAGCTCTCCTTTTTTAATCTTCTATTTGATCAGCTTTATGTGCTCATCCATAGTGGATAGAGACATTAGGCAAAGTATCCTTATGGAGAATCCATATAGCTCCAAGAAGCTCCTCGTCCTCTAACTATCAGCAGACCTCTTTTGACTTTTCTAGATGATGGCACTTCCTTTCGGCTGCTTCTTCCATCATCTTCCACTTTGTAGCCTTTTGTTCTTTGAATACTTGAAGTTAAAGTTGTTTGAGATACTAAAACTCAATGTACTCAAAGGACAAGGGAAGAAGTGTAGCTGCCTGGTAGAGACCCGGGGCACTCAAGTAGTTTATCATGTTTTGCCTATCAGTTTCTTTATCTAGCTGAGGTTCTTGTGTAGCCACAATCTCTTGCACAAGGCTTTCTTGTATCGGAGAGAGAGTAGGAACATGTTTGTAGAGTCTTTTCTGTCTATTTTCTTCTTTAATCAGAAGCAGTAATCTTGCATCCTTTTCTTCGTTCCTCTCTCTAGACATTTTCATGTCTGCCAGTTCATTGAGTTACTCTAAGGAGACAAAGATGATTTGAACAGTATCATAGTTCCTTGTCTAGAAGTAAGTAATCCTGACTGCCTTTAACTAATCATTTTTAGTATTTGGTCTAGGGGCAACCCTGATTGCAGCTTGCATGAATCCTGAAGACCCAATAGAACAATCTATCTTTAGCTTCCTCTTTCTCAATCTCCTCCTTCTCAATCTCCTCAGGAGTCAATTTCCTTTTCCCTTTGTCACCCATAGATCTTTGTGACTCAGGGTGGATAGAGCTTTAGCCTTCATTGCTTAAAGTAGCATCCATGCTCTAGCTTGAGAGAGGTTGTGATACACCTTCACAAGAGGTGTCTCATTAAGGGAATGAATTGTTGAAGTAGTTATAGGTGTGATAGGGCTCATAGGCTCTATCATTGGACCTTTAGTAATGGTTTTCCATTTGAAGTTAATCTTAGGGTTTGCCTCAACATCCAATTGTCCAATGTAATTACCTAATTGCCTTTGCATCCTTCATAGGCTGAACACTTCAGTAATCCTATCTTGAATCCTTTAAGCCAGTCTGCCAGCTTGCCTAGATTGACTTGGATTGACAAGTGGCATGTTAATCAGGTCAAGACCTTCATAGTAGTTCAAGGTCTGAAAGGTGAAGACTTATTGATGCCCTTGAAATCTTTGAAGAATGAGGGCTCTTTTGTCAACATCATAACTCCACCCAATTATGTAGTTTGAAGTTCCTTGTGGTGGGGATGACATAGCCCTTAGAATACCTTCCTCAAAGAGACTCTAAATGAGAGAGTCTAAAGAGTCCATATTAATGTGAACTTGAGGATGTTTCTGAGTATGAAGAATTGCAAGTGAGGATGGTAAGTCCTCAATGTCCATACTCTGTGATGAATTCTCAAGCTCTGTGATTACTATGACTTTCTACCCCTTTTTGGTAGCATCACCCTTTTGCATAGATGAGTTAGGAGTTAGGTCAATCACATACACATGTTCTTGTGTAGTAATGAGCTCTCCTTAAAGGTCTCTCATATAGTTGTTTCTTAAGATAAGATATCTCAAGTTGCTAATGGTCGTTGACCCTATTTTGTAAGGTAGTCACCTAAGATTCATAGTTACTAATCTTAGAGACTAGGTAAGCGCATGTTTTTTACAGTTTTTGCACCGCTAGTCTCAATATTCCTCTCCTATCCATCAAAAGAATCATTAGGGGATGAGAGAATTAGACCAAAGTCCTCACTCTCACCACCAGCATCATGTTCTTGGCTGCTGGATTTCCCTGCTCACTGACAGCTTCAAGTTAAGTCTCAATAGGCTGAGTTGTCATGGTTGTTGTCTTAATGATGTAATCACTTGCAGAAGTGAAAGCCTCTTCCATATGGACCTCCTAAACAAGTTCAGGGGGATCCACCTTAATGCTAGGTGGATGATATGGGCAAGAGATGGGACAGGCAGGAGCAGTCAATCTCTTTGAGTATGGAAGGAATAGAGACTCATGGTGCTCACTGAATCCCATGTGTTCATCATCATAGAATTCAAGGTTAGGAATAGGTTGGTTGAGATCTAGAGGCTGGGGATGGTAGCTTTCCTTGGAAGGCTATTCACTTGTGTGATGAGGCTCAGAGTGAAGGCTTAAGGCTGATGGGCTAATGAGCTCATCATGGTGAGCATGAGAAACCTCAGGATTGATTCTTGATGAGATGGGAGCGGTTTGCTCCTCACGAGAATTGGGAGCTCTAGTGTCCACGTCCTCTTGTAAGGGTAGTGATATTAGGGCCTGCATAAGCTGAATAGCTGATACAGGGGTTCGTTTGGATTTTCTTTCGTAGGTGACGGTGATTTGAGGCTGTTTAGATGGTTGAGAGGTATAAGGTGTGGGTTTTAACACTAGCTTGTGTTGCTAGGTTGTCACCTTCAGCAATGAGATCTAACATTTTCGGGACGAGGGTTGTTTCTACCCCAGGGAAGCCAACAATTGACTTCTTCATGATTTTATAGATGTTGGGCTTCATCTATCCAAATTTAAGAATATTACCTCTTTCCCTCAACTGTGAGCCCAGTTCACAGTTAAGAATGTATTGAACATATCTAGAAAACATGTAATACTTTAAGGAATCCAAGTTTGCAAGTAAATTTGTATATACAAATTGAGAGTACATGAACTTGATCGCTAAACCATTCCATGCACTATGAAAGAGAGATCCTCAGGAATCTAGTCCCACCTCCATGCTTGTTGGAGAGGCTGTGGATGAACATATGAAGCAGGTACTTCCATTGGGATGAGACCTTCCCTTTTTTGAAGGTCTTGAAAGAGAAATCTCCCTCATACCCCATCTGTTGAAATGAGTGGTTAACAACTTCTTTTGGGAAGGATAATTCATGATCCTCATCATCTAGCTAAAGATGATTGTTGATGATGGCTAGAGTGATGAAGATTGTCTTTCCCTGCACTGTAACAGACGGTGCCTTCTCCTTATCCATGATAACCTCTTGAGAAGTCCTCTACAACTCAAGCAGATGATCCTTATAGAGAATAGGATCAATAGTTAGGGAGGTGATGTAGTTTGACAAAGCGAGAAAATGACAAACCTCTGAGAAACTAGAATCTTTCTTAGAGTTCAACAGAGCAATTTATTATGTTGCCTATGAAGTTGCATGGAGAAATCAGGGTTGTTTCTGTGGTTTAGGTTGGCCATTTGAGAAAGCTTAAAGATGAAGAAAATGAAAAACAAAGGTGGTTTCTGGGTGAATTTAGGTTTTTCAAAAGTACAAAGGAATAGAGTGAAAGAGGGAGGAATTGTTGGGTATATATATGAAATGGATCTCAGACAAAGTTAATGAAAGAGCATAAATTTTGACATTCGGATGTTGGTCCTACCTCTCGAAAAGCAATTTTACTTTGAAAGTTTTGATGAAAAGCTTCCGAAGCCAAAATGGATACGGAAGATATTCCAAAGAGTTTAGAAAATTTTGATTCAAAAGAAATTAAAAAATAGAATGTTTAATATAGATTCCGATAGTTAATTGCTTTCAGAAGAAAATTGTTCTTTAAAACATACAAGTACTTAAAAATAAAGTTAAGCTTTGGAAGATATTTTTGAAATTTCTTCCGAAGGTTAATTTTATTAAGTTAGGTTGGTTATTTTGAAGACTTGAATTTCCTCCGAAGGTAAATTAATATCTTCTGAAGGTTTAAAAATCAAAATTTTTCAAAAATTTAAGGAATGTCTTCTAAGAGATTTTTCTTCTAAAGTAAGCAAGGGCTTATGAAGGTGATAAAAATAGACAACTTAGGACACACAGATTTTAGATATAATATGATTTAGTTTTAATAAAAGCTACTCAAAGTTAATCATCCTAATAGCTAAAACAAGATAATTAATTCTGTGCTCATCAAAAGCTTTGGTTAACAGATCAATATATTATTCATTTGTGTTAACTTTGACTACTTTGATTCATCCCTTCTCAAAGTTATCTCTAATCAAATGATAACTGATATTGATGTGTTTTGTCTTAGAGTCCTGCACAAGATTCTCTGTGATAGAGATAATATTGTTGTTGTCTATGTGGATAGGAGTCTCCTTGAAGTTGAATCCATAATTTAGCATCTGATTCTGAATCCATAGCACTTCAGCATAGCAGCTTGCAGTAGCAATGTATTTAGCTTCAGCAATTGATGCAGAGACAAACGATTGTTTCTTGCATTACCATGAGACTATCCTTCCACAAAGGAACTAACATCCCCCTCATGTAGACTTTGTAGTTATGTTACAACCACCATAGTCATTATCTGTATATGCATACAAATTGAAGTCATAATTATTTGGATACCAAAGACCAAGTGCTAAGGCACCTTTGAGATTTCTTAAAATTCTCTTCACGGTGATTAAGTGTGACATCTTGGGGTTGGCTTGGTATTTTTGCACAAATACATGTGGCAAACATGTTATCAGGCCTGCTAGTTGTGAGGTATATAAGAGACCCAATCATAGCCCTATAGAGATGTTCATCCACACACTCCCCCTCAAGATCAGGTCCAAGGGAATGATATCTTGTTATGGGTGCCTTTGCAACCTTACAATCAGTCATTTTGAAATTTTTAAGTATGTCCTTAACATACTTTGACTGACTTGTGAAGATTCCATCTTCAACTTTCATCACTTGAATTCCTAGAAAGAAATTGAGTTACCCGATGACACTCATTTCAAATCTATCCTTCATCAGCTTGTCAAAGTCATAGTAGAGCTTTCAATTAGTT
Organism: Flaveria bidentis; assembly: GCA_018326385.1. Lineage (NCBI taxonomy): Eukaryota > Viridiplantae > Streptophyta > Magnoliopsida > Asterales > Asteraceae > Flaveria > Flaveria bidentis. Next base: position 11,561 of record BJCM01275183.1, on the reverse strand, counting down.
GATTTCGAAGATAATGTCATCTACATTTACTTGAACTATAATTAAGTCATTCCCTGTTCCTTTGATGAAAGAATCCACTCTATAGTAACCCTTTTGACATGTTGATAGAGACACTGAGATAGAGTCTCGTACCATTTCCTTGGTGCTTAGTGCAGCCCATAAAAAGCTTTATCAAGCCTGCAAACATAATCAGGATGATCAGGATCTGCAAACCCAAGTGGTTGTTTGACATACACCTCTTCATCAATCAACCCAAAAATAAAAGCACACTTGATATCAAGTTGGTAGACCTTGAAATTCTTGGTTGCAACAACAACCAAGAATATCCTTACAGCTTCCAGTCTTTCAATAGGAACAAATAAACCTTTATAGTCAATTCCCTCTTCTAATGTGTATCCTTGAAGAACTAGTCTAGCCTTTTTTCATGGCAAGTCCTTTATCAACCTTCTTATTCCTAAACAACCATTTGGTTCCTATAGTAGTCATCCCTTGAAGAAGAGGACATAGGTTCCAAACCTTTTGCCTCTTGAATTGAAGAAGCTCCTCCTATACAGCTTCAACCCAACTTCCATCCTTTAAAACCTAATTAATTTTCTCAGGCTTTATCTAGAATAAGAAACAAGAATGAAGACAAACATTTGCATCATCAGTTTGTCTTCTTGTTTTTACCCCTGAGTCAACATCTCCAATGATGTTTGTGGTAGGAAGAGACTTGTGGTTCCTTAGCTGAGGGATCATAACAAGTTGCCTAGAGAGATCTGAATTAGAGAAATTTAGATATGGCATTGAGGTTTCTCCCACCACATCAGCACATTTATCAAGAAAAACTTGATCCAATAAGTGTGTTATCACATTGATGTTTTCTTTAATAGAGTGGTTATCAGCATCTAGGAATTCTTGATCACTATCACCACCACTATTTTCTCCTAGATTGAAGCTCCTGCATGTGAGTTTTGTGCCTCTAAGCTGGAATTTGAAGGCACCTCAGAGGTATCAGCTGAATTTGTCATTGTTGTGCTAATGGGTACTCCATGCTCAAAGGTCGTCACAGCTTACCAATAGGAATAATAAAGTTACAACTGGAGATGAAGTTGTATGGCTTGAATGTCTTCTCAGCTCAAATCTAGGGTCAGGAGTACTTGTTGGTAGTATATCTGTGGACCCTGAAACATGCTCGCAAGATTTGTTAAAACGGTTTGTAAACTCTATAAGCCTTGGCTCATTGAAAGTCACATTAGCTGACTCTTCAACTACTTTGGTTTGGAGATTGTAAACTCTAAAAGCCTTGGCTTAGGAAGAGAATCCAAGAAAGTGTCCATCATCTGATTTCTCACCAAATTTGGCAATTTGATCTTTGGTATTCAAGATGGTGCAAGGACATCAAAATAACCTGAGAAAACCAATGAAAGTTTTCCTTTTGTGCCAAAGTTCATAAGGACTCTTACCATGTGCTTTAGCTACTAAAACTCTGTTCTACACATAACAAGTAGTGTTAACTACCTCTGCCTAGAAGGTGATAGGTAGTTTAGAGTCAGACAACATAGTTGTTGCCACTTCAATAAGTGTCATGTTTCTCCTCTTAACAACACCATTTTGCCGAGGAGTCCTAGGAGCACTATATTGTCTTGTAATACCCTTTTCATCAAAAAATGTATCAAGGATTTTGCTCATGAACTCAGTTCCTTGATCACATCTTATGATTTTGATCTTATGATCACATTGATTCTCAATCTTTAAGATGAAGTTCTATAGAATCTCATGGGTCTCATCCTTAGTGCTGAGAAAGAAGACCCAAGTGAATCTTGTAAACTCATTTGTCATCACCATATAATAAGAGGTCCTTCCTAAACTCATTACACTGGTGGGGCCAAATAGATCCATATGTAATAAGTGTAGGGGATTAGTGATGGAGTTTCTTTCCTTTGAGATACCTTGTATTGTTTCCCTTAAGGACATGCAACATAATGATCATCACTTGTAAACTCTTTCTGTGGCATTCAAATCATTCTTAATTAGTTTATTCATGTTCTTAAAGTTTACATGCAAATCGATCTTGTACATGTTCCCTTTCCTAGGGCTCTGAGCAAGATATGCTTATGAGGAATGACCACCCTGGTCTTGAGAACAATGCACTGATGCTCAGTAAAGAGCATGTTATGACTCTGATCACAAAATTGAAATACACTCAAAAGATTGTATCCAAGTTCCTTAACAAAGTTACCTTCTCAATGCTGATCTTACCAAATGTCACCCTGCCCCTTCTTGTAATGTATCCTCCAACATCTCCTCCAAAAGCAACTGCTCCTTCATCAATCTTTTGAAATTTCTAGAGTAGTGACCAATTGCCTGTCATGTGCCTGGAACAGCCACTATCAGTGATCTAGATATTTTTTTTGTCTTGAGTTGTCCCTACACCAAAAGAGACGGTTAGTTACATATGCAAACCCAAGCCTTGTTGGTCATGGGCTCATTAAAAGAAGTTGAAGACAATGCTACAGTAATAGATCCTATAGTCATGTTTTGAGGATCATTTGCTGATATTGATCGAGAACTTTTAGTTACATGGTCCTTCTTTGTCTTCCACACCACCTTTGGAAGCTTAGACTTACCTGCAACACTTTAGAAGTTTTGATGACTTTGGAATTTTTTATTACTTTGGAAGTTTTGATTACTAGACCTTTGGAAGATCCTGCTAACAATGCTATAGGCTTTAGTGCTTCGGAAGTATTCCTTTTTTCCGAGACCAAATTTTCTTCCAAAAGAAATTTTCCACTTGTCTTTATCTTCATTTTGGAGCTTCCAAAAGGAAAAGAATTTCCTTCCGAAGCATGCTTCTTCTTAGAACTTTTAAAAGTCTGTTTCTTAGAACTCTTGAATTGTAAAGACAATCCTTAGCAAGATGAGAGGTACTCCCACACATGACACAGTCCATTTTCATCTTCCTAAGAGCCTTCTTTTGTGCATAAAGCTGAACTTGATTACTTTCCTTCTCCATATTCATCTTTGTTGATGTTGTGCCAATTCCTTTAGGGTGAGAACTACCATTGGAGCTGGATGGTTCAAGTTGTGTAGCAGTGGTACACAACTCATTAGCCTTTTTCCTTGTTGAAAGGATGAGTTGGAATGAACTAGAACTCCTGGTACGAGAGTTTAAGTTTGTGTCATTAGTCTTTACCAAAAATCCGCAGAGATAAATACTTGGATCTGCTTAGAATTAAAGGTGGCCTTGATCTCTTGAGCTTTCTTTACCATCCTCTTGCTCATCCTGATCAAGTCCTTCCTCATTGACTTGGTCATCCAGACTTCTTACTCTCCTTAGAAGGATAATGAACCTTCTTAGAATGCTCTTCTTCACTATTCTTAGAGGTATCCTTCAGTGTCTCTTTTTTATCCTTTTTAGTCAAGGGGTTTATGAGGGGAAATTCATCTTCTGAAGTTTAACACCTAGGAGATCTTATAGACATGATTGTGTGTGGAGGAACTATCTTACAAGATCCCAGTCCCTACTTATTTTCATAACAAGCTTTTGCAAGCAAGGATAAGGATATTATGTTCTTCAAGGTCTATTCTTCAAGAACACATTTTGCTACGAAGGCTTTGCTGATCACAAGCACAGCTTGGCATTCAATTAACTTAGTTATGAGGACTTTTGATCTGAGTCTTGTAGTTGGTGTGTTCATGTTTAAGAGTTGAAATGATTTTCTCTAAGTCCTTTATATTTAATTTATAATCATTTTCAGCTCTTTTAAAAGCGAATTCCAAGATATTTAAGGACTCAAGAATACATCTCATCTCTAAGTTGTAGGACATGTATCTATTTACTTTAAAAATACATTCAGGTGTATAGGGATGTTCCAATATATTTACTTCATCATGGTCAGTCATTTGTGCTTGGTTTGGAGATGCATGTTCCACCTAAAAGTTCCAGTCAAAGCCTCATTCGTCAGCAACAACTACAGCTTGCTGCTTTGGCTTCTCATTCTGGGTGGCCTTATTAGTGTAGTATGTCCTGGCTTGTGCTTGGCCACCATTTTTCTTTGGTGCCTTCCACTCCCTTGCAAAGTTTCCCACTTGGTTACAGTTGTAACACTTTACTTTGCTTTGGTCCAGCCCAAACATTCCACTGGTTGCATTGCTTGAAAACTTCCTCCTCGTCCTCTTGTAGATCCTTTTGGCTCTATGAGTGAGGAGAGCCAATTGGTGAACTATCTCCATCTATTCTAGGTCACCCGGATGGTTACAATCCATATCTTCAAGGGTGAGGAGAAAGTTTCATGTGCTTTCATCAGAAGACATTAAGGCATGTGAAGAGCTTGTCTCTTGGAACAGACTTCCTTAAGTATAGCTTTCTCTTGGTGTTTCCGGGAAGGTGATGAAAGGACACTTTTGTGAGTTGTCAGGGTAGCATATAAGATGATGTTGTGGTTCTATGATATCCCTTTCAACCACATGAAGAGCTGAACTTAGTTGATTGTTGGAGTCACCAGATGAACCTTGCATGTTTATCTCCTTCTAGTAATCACTAAGAATACCATACAACTATTTCAGAGTAAGAGTCTTAAGGTTCTCAATTCTCTTGATAACAACACAATAATGTGTCCATTGTCTATGAAAAGAGGACACGAACTTCTTTACAATATCCATGTTCTCAAGAATCTCTCCAACATCAATTAGAGTATACACAATCTCAACATACCTGAAGTATTTTTGAGTAATGGTTTCACCTATTTTGAAGGTAAAATTTCCAAACTATTGCTTCAGGAGACCCTTCTTGTTCTCCTTGGTTTCATTTGAACACTAATACATTAGCTTTATTGCATCGCATAGTTGTTTAGCTGTTTTGCACTTCTTGAAGCCTCTATACATGGAGTTTGGCATAGCAGTTTGAAGGGATGACATGGTTTCTGATCAATCACTACTTTCATCCTGTCTTCATGTGAATAACTAGCCATAGACTTTGGAATCATACCACCTCCCACAATAGCTGAAGAGGTGCTTGGTAGTAAAGTCCTAAGATAATAGATTCCCACATCCTAAAGTCTTATGACTTGATGAACCCTTCCATCCATTGGCACCAAGTGTTAAAGTCTTCAGGAGTGATCAGTGGGGACTTTGTCATGGTTCTAATTTCCATATTAGCTTTAGTGACAACTGTCATTTGAGATGTTAAGTATTTTACGTGTTTGAGGGATCTTAAGATGGTTAGATCTTACAATCAAGAGCCTAGAATGCTCTGATACCAATTGCAAGGCCGTTTGGAGGGGTTGGCCACTTACAACACAAACACACAATCTAGAGAGTGTTCTTAGAACACTTAACAGATTAAATGGAGAACTAAAAAAACACTAGAATGATACTTAGAACACAAGCAAAATATGAGACAGAACCAAGAACAGCAACACAAGTAAATGGTTTTCAAGAATGTTGTATATCGCTCTCAAGTTATTTTACAAGTGTTAAAGCATACCCTCAAAGTTACGAAGACCTGAGATACTTTATACTACATACTACAATCGGCCATGCTTTGAAGGCCAACTCAAAACATTTGAACTGGATAACAAAATCAAATGTAAAGTCAAAAGGCAGATTGACTTTTAAGTAGTTATAATGACTTGACATAGCTCACATCCTAATATATTACAAAAAGGATGAAAATACATAAACAAATAAGCATAGAATCAAGACCTCAATGTACAGATTACCAAAAACATGGACCTTTTCACCATCTTGTGAAAGTTGGCAAGTCAACAAAAATGTAGCGGAAAGTGGTCAAGCTTTATGGCAAAGTACATCACATAAAACATGTATTCAAAAGTATTCAGAAGATAATCTATCTTCACTTCTTTGCTTCATAAGATTATATCTTTCAAGCTTTGGAAGACTTCACTTTTGGCTTCGGAAGATGTTTCAATTTGATTATGTTCTAGTGCCTTGTGTAAAACTTCTAAAGCATCTCTACTTATGTACTTTATTTCATGATTGCACGAAGACTTTGAATATTTTAGGTGCATCAGCCTTATATATATGTATATGTTAACCCAATATATTTATTTGTGTTAATTATATACATGATTGTAGGAAATCATATTACTTAGTCAATTTTCAAATTAGGAAAGTACAAGAACTATCTATGGATGAACAAAGTTGTACTCCATAGATGCACTCTGATCATAACAAAAGAAAGTCAATGAATATGCAGTAGTAGATCTCCTGCAGAAGCATCTTTGGAAGACAAGTTGCTACATATGTAGAAGAAAGTCTGTTGCTGCTAATGAAGAACTTGAAGATCAAAGATCCAATTTCTATGGAACACTAATTTCTACAGAAGAACAAAGTTAACCAATAAAGTAAATCTCTAAAGTGATGTCAATAGGTCAACATATACAGAAGACTAATGTTATTCAGAAATGCGTCCAATCACATCAGGTCAGAAATTCATTGATGTAACTTTCTTATTATGATAAGAAAGTTACTTTTACCCCTTGTAAAAAGTGAATCCCTCTGCCTAGAAATAAAAGGCATGGGTTCAAGATATGTGAGAAGGCCTTAGCAGGTCGAGTACTCTTGTGTGCCAATAAGAGAAGGCCTTAGCAGCTAGAAAAGGCGGTGATGGGACTTCCATATGAGGTAATTCAGGATATGTGTTCCTCTGCATGTATGATCAGGTTATTTAGAGTTTACAAGGCTAATCGTTTATCAATTGATAATAATAAAGAGTTAAAATGAATTAATGAGGATCTTAAAATATATGAGTCTAAATATTTTGTTAAACTAAACTAGGCTTTAAAAGAGAATGATCATCTAAAATGAATAGTCTTGGAAATAAGTGTTGAGATTAATGCTTTGACCGAAAGGGTTGCTCTTGCTGAATTTGAAACAAGCAAACTTCAGTCAAAGCTAGATAAATGGACTATATTAGGAATGAAACGTGATGATTTATGTAAATCTCAACGGGGAGCTAGGAGTAAAATAGGATTGGGATATGAAGATGCTAAGGTTTATCCTCCTCCTAATACTTATTGCTATTCTCCTATGCCGGTTCCTCATCCTTGTAATGATTTGATCAAAACAGATACAAACAGTATGTCTATAGGTTTAGAAGGTGTAAATCCTAAGCATGTTCGTGAGGACTACGATTATAGACCGACTAGCGGGCTTGGATGCACTAGTCTTAGTACACCTGATTATCAGCATTCTATCTTAGATCATATATCTAGTTTAAATTCTGTATTTGTTTCTATTGAACCTGTAATAGACATTGTCTCATCGTGTTCTCGTGATGTTTCTATTTTATTTCCAAATTCTATAAATTGTGATGATGCTACTGGTTCTAATTGTGTTAATAGTGCGAATGATTCCATTACAAAGAGTAACGAGAAACATAAAACTAATTGTTTTGACAAATTCTTTTCTCATCCTATTCCATCTTTTACCCCAATGAATATTTCTTTATCAAATGAAAGGGTATCAACTTCATCTGAAGCTAGCACAAGTGGTACAAGTACTACTTGTACTTTAGATGACAATTCATCTTCTTCTATAAATAACCATTATTGTTCAAATAAATACAGACCTCGAGGCATGTATGAGACATATGTCTTCTATCCAAAGCTTCCACTTCTGAGTCTCTCTTATGGCATCATAGATTGGGCCATGTTAACTTCAAAATTATAAACAAATTAGTCAAAAACAATCTCTTTAGGGGACTTCTATTAAAATATTTTTCTGTAAGTGAAAAATGTATGGTGTGTGCCAAGGGCAAACAACATAAGAAATCACACAAGCCAAAACTTGAAAAAAGCATAACTAGTCATCTCAAGTTGTTACACACTGATTTGTTTGGCCCAATCAATGTTAAATCAATAACTAAAAAATTATTTATGTCTTGTTGTAACAGATGATTTCTCAAGTTATTCTTCGGTAAGATTTCTAGCTCACAAGGGAGAGGTTGCTGAGGAGTTGCAGATGTTACTACTTTCAATTAATTCGATAAGCAAGAGAAAGGTCTTGGCGATCAAAAGTGACAACGACACTGAATTCAGAAGTCAGATCTTTGATTCATTCTATGTTGTGTTGGGTTTTGTAGATTCTTACCAAAGTCATATTAACCATTTAACATGAAAAACGCAGCGGAGTTATTATTAAAAACGTGAGTTTATGTATCATATACATATGTTAAAACAAAACCCAAAACAAGGATCTATTTATATGGAAGAACATGCTATCAAAACATAAAATAACCACACAAACTACCTCTTAGAATCATGGATGTGGAAGGCTAGATGATGATGTTTGAAAGCCAAGACTTCAATGTAGAAGCCCTCAAGAGATGATACCCACAAGCTCTTTCAAACACCCACTTGCTAGGATGTGTAACACCAACTTGAAAACCCTCTTGCATAAAACAATTTTCAGCCAAGAACACTTGAAGAGCAGCCCTTAAAACTCGAATTTCACTTCTCCTTTTGCTCCTTGAATCCAAAAATGCTTGTTGTCTTGAGAGGGTTTCTTGCTTTGTGTGTGTGAGAGAAAGTGTGTTGTGATAGAAGAGTGATCAAGTGAGTTTTCTTTTTGCATGAACCAAGCTCAAATGAGAGGTCCTTTTGACCTAAGGGGGCGGCTGAAATTGGGGTCCCACTTGGGGTTTCCCTCCCATTTGATTTTTATAAAAAAAGTTACACTCTTGCACTTTAGTTTTATAAAATTAAAACCCCTTTTAATTTTATAAAATAACACACTTTTGTTTGATATTACTTAACCAACTTAAATAATAAAACAACTAATTTCTCATGAACAAATTATCCATATAATGTTGTTCATTTACAAAGCCAACGTTTTAGAAAACCCATTTTCTAAATTGGTGTCATTATTTTTTTGTATGATCCTATCAACGAATAAATACTTATTGGTGTTTGTTTGGCTTGTTATTGGGTATGACCCGACTTGGATCATATTACACTAGCCACATCAATTTAATATGTATCTTGGGCAGATCAATTCCTTCATGCTGCAAAGGGGATTTTAAGACATTCAGTGCTGCGAGGATGCCTTAACAGAATGGTGTGGCTGAACGAAAGAATCGCACTTTAATTGAAGTTGCCCATACAATGTTGATTGAATCCTCCTTTCCCATCATCTTTTGGGCTGAGGCGGTGAATTGTGCTTCATACACTCTGAATAGGGTGTTGATTGTCAAAGATAAACTGAAGACTCCTTATGAATTATTTCATAAAAGAAAGCCTTTAATTGACTTCTTTCAATCATTTGGCTACTCGTGCAATTTATTGAATACTCAGGCGCAGAAGACAAAGTTTGGTGTCATGTCTAATGAATGTTACTTCGTCGGGTATTCTTCTTCTCAAAAAGCTTATAGGGTATATAAAAAGAGAACACGTATTGTTCAGGAGTCCTTTTATATTGATTGGCAGGAATCTAATTCCTCCGATGTTCGATCTGAACCAGCATGGTTCTTTGACTCTGATACTGAATTTAACTCGTTTAATCTTCCAGTTTTCAATGATGATACGTCTATCTCCAATATTCACACAAACCACATTCCCCCAACATCCGTTATACCTCATGACCCTCCTACATCACCCGCAACCGATGCTACATCAGTTGATATTGCATCTTCATATTCATAATTCGACCTTCAACCTCTACCTGTCTCTGCATCTGCTTCCTCCACACCTACATCTACCTCATTTGAGCCGGTACCACCCATCTCTCCAATTGATTCTTCCTTACCATCAAATTCACCTTCATCTACTCATCCACAACCAATTAGCCAACCGTCTTCATCTAACCTAGCCATGCTCTCTAATTTCAAAACATTGAAAGATCACCCGCATGATAACATCATAGGATCTATCACTGATGGAGTTCGGACGCGAAGTCAATCTGGCCTGATCAATTTTTTTCTTTTCTCTCGTTTTATATCCCAAATTGTTCCAAAGAATGTTCATGCAGCTCTTCAGGACCCTTGCTGGGTTGAATTGATGCAATTAGAGCTGCAACAATTTAGGAAACTCAAGGTGTGGACACTGGTCGACCTTCCACCAAACAAATGCCCAATTGGCACGAAAAGGGTTTTCAAAAAAACAAATCAAATGACCGTGGCATTGTGGTAAGGAACAATTCTTGATTGATTGTCCAATGCTTTGCTCAAGAAGAGGGAATTGACTATACCGAAGTTTTTACTCCGGTCGCCTGTCTTGAAGCCATCTGAATCTTCCTCGCCCACGCTGCTCATAAGCAATTCAAAGTCTATCAGATGGATGTCAAATGTGCATTTCTTTATGGAAACATTGACGAGAAGATCTACGTGTGTCAACGACCAGGTTTTGAGGATCTCGACTTACCTTACAAAGTTTAAAAACTTGATAAGTCTCTTTATGGTCTTCATCAGGCTCCTCGAATCTGGTATGAGACTTTAACTCATTATCTCTTAAGCTATGGTTTTTCTCATGGCACCATTGATACGACTATATCCAAGAAGGAAGTGGATGGTGAAATGCTGATTGTCCAAGTTTATGTTGATGATATTATCTTCGGCTCAACCAATCCATAATTGTGTCTGGAGTTCGAGGAGCTGATGCGTAGTCGCTTTGAATTGAGCATGATGGGGGAGATGTGCTTTTTCCTTAGGCTGCAGGTGCAACAAAAGCCAGAGGGCATTCTCATTCATCAGGAGAAGTATGTTAAAGAAATTTTGAAGAATTCAAGATGGATGAAGCTTCTCCTTAAATGACTCCTTTTACTGCTCAAATATGCCTCACTTCTGTTAAAGTAACTACATGTCTGTGATCAGTTCCCTTATGTATCTTACGGCAAGTCGTCTCGACATCAGCTTTGCTGTAGGATATTGTGCTTGATACCAATCTGTCCCGAAAGAGTCTCATGAAAAGGCTGTAAATGAATATTTCATTATATTAAAGGCTCTTTATGTTTAGGTCTTTGGTATCCTTATGGTGGAAATTTTGACTTACATGCCTATTTTGGTAGTGATTGTAATGGTTGCAGGTTAAATAGAAAGTCGATCACTGGAGGATGTCAATACTTGGGCAATTGTCTGGTTTCATGGCAAAGCAAGAAACATACCACTTTTCTCTCTCCACAGGAGAAGAAAAATACATTGTTGCCTCTAGTTGTTGTTCACAAGTTCTCTGGATCCAACACCAGATGGTTGACTATGGGAAAACTTTCTCCATACATCATTGTTTTGTGATAATGAAGTAGCCATTGGGATAGCCAAGAATCCAATTCATCATTCCCAAACCAAGCACATTGAGACACGGATTCACGCAATCTGTGATGCTCTGGAAAAGGGTTTTATTTATATTACTCCCATTGACACAAAAGATCAAAAAGCAGATCTTTTCACTAAAACATTTCATAAACCTCTCTTTTATGAATTGATCTCTATGTTAGGTCTAATATCTTTTTAAAACACTTTTTCTTTAAACATGTTGTTCTTTTTTTCTCATCTTATTTTCTCTTCTTTATTTTTTATGCTCCTTCATTCATCATCTTTTTTCCTTAAAAAACTTTATATATATATA
>BJCM01275175.1:0-14267 GCA_018326385.1 Flaveria bidentis | reverse complement strand
GTACTCCAAGTTCATAGAACGCTGTAGATCGATTCCTAATCGATTCTTGACGTTAGATTCAATACGTTATTGTTTCTACGTGCGTTCTCACTGATTGGATCGCCAATCAAATAGGATTCCGCACTATTTGGTTTGGTTTAACATGTTAATCAGTTGGTGTTTAGTTCAAATACCAGATCCTAACAAAGATGCCGAAGGCTGAGGGTTCCGGGGCGAAGAAGACGTGGAGTGAAGGACCAATGGCGAGCGCTAGGGCATTCACTATGACACAAGAGGAAGCTAGGACGGACCCTAATGTTGTCTCCAGTATGTTTCTAGTAAATAAAACTTTAGCCTCTATTTTATTCGATTCTGGTGCTAGTAAAAGTTTCATTTCTGCTGCTTTCTGTGCTAAATTGCCTGTTATTAGTAAGAATACAAATGCGCCCTTTGATGTAGAAACTGCCATAGGAAAGTCTACCAGAATTTCTGAGATTATAGAAGGATGTGATGTGGAATTGGAAGGTCATAAGTTTCTGGTTAGACTATTGGTGATGACCTTAGGTGGTTTTGATATGGTTCTAGGGATGGATTGGTTGGCGGACAACGAGACGAACATTATGTGTCGCAAGAAGATGATTCAATTGACAACGCCTGATGGGAGTTTGGTAACGGTTTATGGTGATCGGGTCACAACGATCCCGAAAGTAATCTCTATGGCAGTGGCGGGAAAGTGCATGAGGCGTGGATATAGTGCCTACTTGGCCTATGTAAATGATGTGGATACGCCAGCACCATAACTGTCTGATGTACCGGTTGTGTGTGACTTTCCAGACGTGTTTCCAGATGACTTACTAGGAGTGCCACCTGACAGAGAGATTGAGTTTCAGATTGATCTGATACCGGGTGCCCAACATGTTGCCAAGGCACCGTATCGGTTGGCTCCGACGGAGATGAAAGAGTTAATGGAGTAGTTGCAAGAGCTACTTGATAAGGGGTTCATTAGGCCGAGTATCTCTCCTTGGGGTGCTCTGGTCTTGTTTGTGAAGAAGAAAGACGATAGTATGAAGATGTGTATAGACTACCAAGAGCTGAACAAGTTGATATTGAAGAACCGATACCCCTTACCGAGAATAGATGATTTGTTCGATTAGCTTGAAGGTGCCAGTTGGTTTTAAAGGATCGACCTTCGATCTGGCTACCATCAGCTGAAGGTGAAAGAGTAGGATGTCCCTAAAACAGCTTTTCGCACGCGTTATGGTCACTACGAGTTTCTTGTCATGTATTTTGTGTTTATTGATGAACCGTCTTTTGGTTTGACGAATGCGCCAGCTGCTTTTATGAACGAGTTTCTTGTCATGTCTTTTGGTTTGACTAACGAGATAGAGCATGCCGATCACATTCGGGAGGTTCTGGATACGTTGAGAAAGAAGAAGTTGTATGCTAAATTTTCCAAGTGCGCATTCTGGTTGCGCGAGGTACAATTCTTGTGTCATGTGGTGAATCGCGATGGGATTATGGTGGATCTGGTGAAGGTTGAGGCGATGATGCAATGGAAGTCTCCAAAGACGCCATCTGAGATCCGTAGCTTCTTGTGTTTGGTGGGCAACTACTGAAGATTTATCCAAGACTTCTCTAAGATCGCTTCTCCACTAACTAAGTTGACTCGGAAGGATGTAAAGTTTGTGTGGGGTCCAGCTCAGGAGAAGGCGTTTGAAGAATTGAAGACGAGATTGACTCAAGCTCCTGTTCTATCATTACCCGATGGAAGTGAAGATCTGGTGGTTTATTCTTATGCAACCTACTCCGGGTTAGGGTGTGTGTTAATGAAGAGAGGTAAGGTTATAGCCTATGCATCTCGATAGTTGAAGGTTCATGAGGTCAATTATCCTACTCATGACTTGGAGCTAGCAACTATGGTCTTTGCACTAAAGATTTGGAGGCACTATCTTTACGGGATGAAGTGCACCATTTTCACTAACCACAAGAGCCTGAAGTACTTCTTTGAGCAAAAATATCTAAACATGGGGCAGAGATGATGGTTGTAGCTTATAAAGGACTACGATTGTGAGATCCACTACCATCCGGACATAGCCAATGTGGTGGCGGACGCCCTTAGCCGAAAATAGAGACCCGAACCGATTCGGGTCAAAGCATATCAGCTAATCATGACCTCTTACATAATGAAGCAAGTTAAAGAGTTTCAAGATGAGGCACTGAAAGAAGATAATCTTAACTCGGAAAGAATGAGAGGTCTGGTTACGGAACTGGGTGAAAACACACTTGGTTTTAAAATGAGATTTGGATGTGTGTGGATTCCTCGTTTTGGGGATCTATGCACGAGGATCATGGATGAAGCTCAACGAAAATGTACAAAGATACGAAGAAAGACTATTGGTGGCCGGGTATGAAACGTGATATGGTGGAGTATGTGAGTAAGTGCCTTACTTGATTACAAGTGAAGACCGAGCATCAAAAGTCATACGGGAAGATCCAACCTTTGGATATACCGGAATGGAAATGGCAGCACATCACCATGGATTTCATTACGAAGTTACTATGTACCCTGAAAGGGTATGATGCTATATGGGTGGTTCTTGATCGCTTGACGAAGAATGCTCACTTCCTACCGATCCGTGAGACATATTCATCAGAGAGGTTAGCGGATCTTTTCATCAAGGAGACTGTAACTCTTCATGGGGTGTCAGTGTCTATTGTGTTTGATCGTGACACCCGGTTTACATCTAAATTTTGGAAGAAATTCCACGATGCTATGGAGACGAGGTTACATATTAGCATGGCTTATCATCCACAGACTGATGGTCAGTTAGAGAGGACCATTCAGACATGAGAGGACATGCTTTGGGCATGTGTTATTGATTTTGGGGGAAGTTGGGATGACCACTGACCGTTAGCTGAATTCTCATACAACAACAGTTATCATGCCAGCATTGGCATGCCACCTTATGAGATGCTATAAGGTCGGAGATGCAGAACACCTGTCTGTTGGTGTGATATTGGTCAGAAAGAACTAGGGAGCGTCGAGGTAATCGAGGCTATGACTGAGAAGCTTGAAAGGATCAAGGCCTTCATAAAGGCAGCCAATGATAGACAAAAGTCGTATGCTGATAAATGACGTAGACCGATTATGTTGAAGGTCTCACCTTGGAAGGGTATTATCCGATTCAGAAATGGGGTAAGTTTAGCGCAAGGTATATAGGGCCTTTCCAAATCATTGCTAGAGTAGGAGAGGTGGCCTATAGGTTAGAGTTACTAGATGAGTTAAGTGGAATCCACCCGACATTCCATGTATCTCATTTGAGAAAATGTCTAGCAGATGAAGATATGATCGTTCCACTAGAGGATATTGATGTAGACGAACGACTCAATTATGTAGAGCAGCCAGTGACAATCATTGATCGAAAACAGAAGAGGCTAAGAAATAAAGTGGTTCCTATTGTGCGTGTACAGTGGAAGCACAGGAAGGGATTCGAGTCTACGTGGGAGACTGAAGAAGAGATGAGACAACATTACCCACAACTCTTTGAGGAATAATAGGTTTCGGGGACGAAACCAATATAAGGGGCGTAGACTTGTAACACCTGGTTATTTCTTAAAGACAGGAAAGAAAGAATAAAGTGAAGAAAAAGAAGGAAAAGAAATAAAACCCAAGTTTAGGGGTTAAAAGTGACAAAAAGGAAAAATCTTTGAAAAGTTGGTGATAAAGGTGGTATGGCCGCCCATATGTCACACACCTCACCAATATTCGGATTTTAGAGAGAGAAAGTGGCAAGAGCATCTCGGTTTTGAAGAGAAAGAAGAAGAAAAGTGTGAATTCAAAGTAAGAATTTATGGTCTTATGATCTTCTTGACTGGTTATATCCTCGGGTTTATGCTTATGTGTGTTTGTATGTGTTCTGGTATGTTTTATTGGGTTTCTAGGCGGTTGAATTCAACTTGCAAACGACTTTGGAAGAAGGCATACTCAATAGCTGCAAAGGTGAGTTTTAGAACCCCTCTTTTTCACGTTTTAATAGATTTTGTGGCTAGAAATGCATGAACGTATGTTTTCATTAAACTTGGACCCGTATGCGTCATTGTGTGAATGTTGATGTTATGATGTGATGTGTGACTATGTTCATGCTTGATGATGGTGTTTCTATGTCTTAGAAAGTAAGAACTAAGCTTAGAACATGTTAGATGATGACTGGGAATTGAATCTGATGTTTTAGGCTCATATGTTAAGTTTTAGGCTCATATGTTGGAAAGTAAATGTGGATGAGTAATGGGAAGAAATGCAGATGAACAGTTAATGCGGATGAACATTAACTGCTAAGTATGGGAAATGCGGATGAAAGTCAAAGCGGATGAGCATAGTAAGTCAATGCGGATGAGCATGACAAGTCAATGCAAATGATAGTTAATAAGGATGAGTAAGGTCAATGGGGATGAACATCGATTAAGAACGGTGAAATGCGGATGACTAATGCGGATGAGTAAGGTCAATGCAGATCAGCGTCGACTAAGTATGGTGAAATGCGGATGACTAATGCAGATGAGTAAGGTCAATGCGGATGACTAATGCGGATGAGTAAGGTCAATGCGGATGAGAAATTGTAAGTGTGAAAAAATGCGGATGACAAATGCGATGAAGCATGGGAAATAAGGATGAACAAAAGACAAATGTGGATGAACACTTAACATGTTTTTTGACTTTCTGAGGAAAAATATGAAAGGTAGGCTTTGACTTGGGGGGTTCCCGGGGGCTATGTAAGTTGACTGTTTGAGGTCATAGATTTTATGGTGAACATGTTATGATGTATGATTGATGCATATGTGTGATGATGATGTATGATGTTGTATGCTTATGCCTGATGTATGTTATGTATGGAGACTAAATGTTACGTTTATGTTCCTTGTGATGTATGATATTTTCCCTTGGCTTTACGTTGAATGTTAGTGAATAAAATGAAAGTATTATGTAACATAAAGTGGAAGATAATGAAAAGAGGAACATGATGAAGAATGCATGCATTAATGAATGATGAAAGTAAAGAAAGTCTTGCAAGCCTTGTATGTCGGGACACGCCATTGAAAGGTGTTAGCCCAACAGTGTGTGGGTTCGCTACCCCGGGTGGATGTACATCCGGGTCTTTCTTTGTGATTAACCATTTGTATAGAACCATTGTTGCGTACCTTAGGTACTATGACCAGAGGTGTGGTGCACCGTAATAGAAGGTCTATGATAGGCCTAGGTCCAATACCATGAACAGAAAGGTATTGCACATGGGAATGGTACACCTAAACTTTACCTTAGGTACTGTAACCAGAGGTGCGGTGCACCGTTATAGAAGGTCTATGATAGGCCTAGGTCCAATGCCATGAACAGAAGGGTAAAGTTTATGGTTTGATGGAAAGAAATGATGTAATGATGAAAGAATGTGAAAGTTAATGACGTACGATGAATGAAAGAAAGTTAAAGAAAGAATGAATGAATGATGAAGATAATAATTATATTATCTATGTGTACGTATGATGTATGATTGCATGAAAGTAAAGAATGGTTTTAATGAAAGAAAAGTGTGTTTTATTATAAAACTAGAACTCACTAAGCAACGCAGACTTTTATGTGTTTCTAGTAGGCAGGTAATGATTGTTGAGGATGGCATGGGCAGCTACTCAGCTCTTTTGGATGGCCACCATTTATATAACGTTTTTGTGATGTAATGTAACAATGTATTTTGACTAGTTAACGATGTATTATTTTGCAAAAGCCTTTGTAATGAAATGAAATGTCATTTTAAATGTTTCCGTTGTGATGTTTATTTAAGATAAACGTAAATATATGTTTTATGTGCGATGATCGACCAACTGTAAGCGTCCCTAGAACGGGGCCTTAGAAGACTTCACTTCACACTTCAAGTGGTGGTATTATGATTGGAGACTAGGTGAAGCAGTTATAGTCTTACAAAAGCAGAGCCAAATGGATACTATCCGGGTGTTTGACCCTATATGGCTGACCAACTTGTGTGCAAACGATGTCTATACCTTATACAAGTGGCCGTTATTCTATGAATCGCAGGATATTGTACAAGCCCTCCAGTTTCAAAACGTGATAAGACTCTATTTTGCATTTGAGATACATGCCGAAGTTACAAGAGAGGAAAAGTACAAGAAATTCTGAGAGCTAATGAAGAATGTTAGACAATGATGTAAACTAGGTCCAAGGGGGAGTTTGTTGATACATATGTACCTAGTTTAGGAGCTTAATGTAAACATCTATCATGTCTTACATATATGTAATTAAATGGGCATGAAGGAAATACAATGTGTGATTGATACTTATAATGTTTAATATTTCATTATTTATTGTGTGATAACTTATTGTGAACTAGATATATAGGTTTGTGGTTGTTATACATAATTCTTAGTCAAGAATGATTGAGAAACATGTTCAAACTAAATCATGTGAAGATCTCATTCGAATGGACCATGCTAATGGACCATACGCATGAATACTCCATGTCAATGGACCAGTTGCACGAGTGAGCCAGGAGAATGGATCAGTCGCCCGATTGAGACATAAGATTGACTCAGTCTCAGGACTGAACCTTTAGTCGTGCAGATGGATCAATCGCGTGATTCAGTCGCACGACTGAACCATGCTGATGGTTCAATCGCACGACTGAACCATGTTAATGGTTCAGTCGTACGATTGGAAGACCCTAACCTATAAATACCACTTAAATCATGGAAAAACGTAATAATTCGAATACCTACGCACATAATCATACCCTCTCCGTCCAGATACTCAAGAAAACCTGTTCCAAGTTCATAGATCACAATTGATCGTTCTCTAATCATTCTTAATGTTTAATTAATGGTTAGATTGATTTGAACTATGTTCTCCTTGATTGGATCGCCAATCAAATAGGATTTCTCACTATTTGAGTTGGTATACGAGCAGAATCAGTTAGTACTCCGTAGGTAAACGGTCCTAACACGATTGAACCATACGACTGAGTTCAGTCGTTCGATTGAGCCTGAGGTTGAGTTCAGTCGTGGGATTGAGCTTGCAACTGAACTTAGTCGTATGTTAAGCCAAGCGGTTGAGTCAGTCGTGCGACTGAGTCACAGAATGATTCATTCGTGCGATTGAATCATGCACTTGGCTCAATCGTGCGACTAAGGTTCATTCAGAGTGTCCATTCACATATTGCTCTGTTTGACACTCCAACCTCAAATCTTGGTCAAAACTTGATGTTAAACGTCGTTGTCATTAGATTCGTAGGGACTCTAAATATCACTTAATCTCCTTAATATCAATGATTATGTCCATTTATGTGGTATGTTTGAATAGTTATTCTTATTTCTTGATTTTAACCGATTAGGTCATTTATGGTTTGATTACTCTGGTCATTATGGTCGATTTCAGTCTCATAATACATGTAGATGAATGAGAAATTCGTTAGGATCAGAATCAGTGAATAATAAAGGTTTAGGAAATTTGGGCAGAGTGTCTATGTATGAAAGGTGTTTGAATGCTTTGAAGGGTGGTAAGGAATGCGACTGACTCACCCCTCTATTTATATTGTCTTAATGTTCAGTCATGTGACTGGACCCATACGTATGCTCCATTAGTGCGACTGGGTTTCAGTCGTGCGACAGGCTTAGACTTCATCATCCAGTCGTAGGATTGGTTCATTCTAGTGATCCAATCGATTGGTTGTCTCATACTCATGGTCCAATCGTGTGACTGGCTCATACTCATGGTCCAATCATGCGACTAGATCATATTTATGGTCCAATCGTGTGACTGGCTCATACTTATGGTCCAATCGTGCGATTGGCTCATACTCGCAAACACTTCAACTTTTAACTTGTGATATCTAACATTATGAATAGTGATCATTTTAGACATGACCTTTTTAATTAAAAACCATTTGATCACCTCAAACATGATCCTCTTTATTTAGAACTGATTGGTCACCTCAGACGTGACCACTTTTAGTTAGTGAATCATAGATTTCATCTAGTTGTATAGGTCGACTTTTACGTAACAAAAGACTTGAAAAAAGAAAAAACAACTTCAAATTAAAACAGAACAAGACATTATTTTGTGTTTTTTGATTTGAGATGTATTGAAATCTTTTAGAAAAATGTCTAACAGACTTTTCATCCTGGACAGCACAACTTCAAGTTAATTTGATCATTTCTGCAACGATTCATTATGGAATCATACAAGTATATCAGAATCATTTGGGACTTTTTAATAAAACATTTTGATGCTAGATTCTTGTTTTGTCCGAGAGTCAATAGCACTTTCAGGAAATCATACTAGAGCTATAAGATGCACACAATGATTTTGACTATCGAGAATTGCATCAAACAATGATTGTCAGTATATTTGTCCACTTAAATCCATACATAGATTTTTGACACAAATCAGTGATGAGTTAGGTTTAGTTATTTCAAAAAGCCTTTATGTATCCCACACTTATATGGTAATCAATATTCCTCAGGTGATTTTTGAGCGGTCTACGTGTATTTGACAAGAAGAAACTATTCTAAGAGCTTTGAAAGAGATGCCAAGCCTCAAGTCAGTGCCACCACACAGTAGAGAGGCACACAACCTATCTTCTTGTTAGAGCATTTATTTTTCTTTTGCACATAACACACCAACAACATTAGTCATTAGCTTGATTTCACTTAGCAGTTTTTCTATGTGCTTTGCTTATTTTTGTGGTCATCCGCACACATTTGTGGTGTTTATTTTGCTCGTCACCCCTTATTGGAAATGCATTGATTGTGTTAACCAGGGATAAGATGGGAACCCACATCAAGTTGAACAACTTGGTTTGAATTTAAATCACTAATGAGGTCTACTCATCTATTGTGTTGAATCTACCAACACATCATATAATGAACTAGCAACCTCTAGGTCTACTTTCTCTATGTTACCTTAGTAGCATACTAGTTTTAATATCATATTTCCTTTTATTTTTCTTAGACTTCTCAGACTTATACTTTGAATTTTGTATCTTAATCAGTTAAATCCTTTTGAAGTCCCAAACAATGTGTTCCGTGTGTACTATCATTTTCCATAGTTTTTGAATCAGAATCATAAATTTGATTTCATTTCGTTTAGCTAACCTGCCCTCCTCCCTCGTTTTTTTATGTAAATAAATATTGTGCAAATTAAAAACTAAACAAAACTATTCTACCCCAAAAATACTAAAACCAAATTTTTTTTTGTGTTTTTTGATTTTAATAGACAGGAAAAGAAAATAAAGTAAAAGAAAATAAAAAGAAACTAAACTAAAAAAACTTGTCGGACTAAGACCTTTCGTCTTCTAGAATCAATTCACTTTTCTTTTTCACGCCAATAACCTCTAAAAGATATAAAAACCTCGGTTTATCAAATGCTTTTGTCTAGAGGTCGGCACGTTGAAAATCCGTATTAATTTTAACAACATTGAGTAATTGCTTTTCATAACAGTCACGTATAAAGTGATATTTAATACCGATGTGTTTTGTTTTCGGGTGTTGGACCGGATTTTTGGTCACAACAATAGCAGACGAATTATCAACAAAAATAGGGGTGTTACAAATTGGAAAACGTAGTCGCGCATTTGTTGTTGAATCCAAATGATTTGTGAACAACAACTTCCAGCAGCAACATATTTAGCTTCACAAGTTGACAGAGCAATTGATGTCTACTTCTTACACTACCAGGTGACTAAATATGTGTACTGGACGATGTACTAACTGATTAACGTGTATACCGAACCAAATAGTCCGGAATCCTATTTGATTGGCGATCCAATCAGTGAGAATGCATGTAGAAACAATTATGTATTGAATCAAACATAAAGAATCGATTAGGAATCGAGCTACTGCGATCTATGAACTTGGAGTATGATCTTAGAGGTCTTTGGACGGCTAGGGTGCGTCTGGAGTCGAAGTGGATTGAATGCTTATGTTTTTCCACGAATTAGGTGGTATTTATAGGTTAGGGTTGCTCATTCGGGCGACTGAACCATGAGCATGGTTCATTCGTGCGATTGAGCCAAGCGGTTGATCCATTCGCATGATTGAGTATTCAGTCGTGCGACTGAGCCAATCTCATGTTATAGTCATACGACTGATCCAGTGTCCTGACTCAGACGTGCGAGTAAGTCATTCGTATGAAGTTATTCATGCGTATGGTCCATTAGAATGGGCCATTCCCATGATAACTTCAAATTATTAAGTTTGAATGTATTAATTGTCATAACATTATTTATATTAATTCAAACAACCACAAACCTATATAATCAAGTCAATATGCGATAAACAACTCATTAATGAAATACTAAGCATTATAAACACAATCAAACATTTGCATTTCATTAAGTACCCAACTATTACATAAGTGTAAGACAATAAAGACATATTACATTAACATCAGAATCAAGGTACACATGTATCAACAAACTCCCCCTTGTACCTAGATTCATCTATTGTCTTACCTTCTTCATAACCTCCTTATACATCTTGTACTTCTCCTCTCTTGTGACTCCTGCATGTATTTCAAATGCAAAGCAGAGTCGTATCAAATTTTGGAATTAGAGGGCTTGTATAATATCTTGTGTGTCATAGAATAGTGGCAACTTGTGTAATGTGTAGACATCTTCAGCTGACAAGTTTGTAAGCCACATCGGGTCAAATACCCTGATAGTATCCATTCTGCCATCTTTGTTCAGAACTATGACCGCCTCCCCTGTTCTCCAATCATAGTACCACCACTTAAAGTGTGGAGTGTAGTCCTGTGGCATTTCCCTGAGAGGAATTCTTGACATTGTTCTTGGGGGACTCCACTTTAGCACTATCTTTGGCTTTCCAGTTATGGGATCAACTTCAGAACGTCTGATATACCTCGTAGGTTGTTGAGGTTTGAAGTTGACCCACCTAGTATGGTACTCTTTCTTCAAGGTAGCCTTAAACTAGCCTGACATCTTCCTCAGGTTAGCATATAGTAGCTTCAGTTTAGCCAGCTGGTTGAGCTCAAAATCAGGTCGAGACTTTAGATCATGCGGGAATCTAAAGTACTTAATACCCTTCTCTCTCTTTACCGCGTATATGTTAAGATCATCAAAATGGGCCCACGCGATAATCTTGCCTGACACCTTGTGATGTTTCTTCACTTTGTAGAACTTGGTGTAAACATTCGGTTTAGGAGCAATGCGTTGGGCTCAAATCTCCTCAAAACATGCAGCCCATTCAGCCTTTCTGATATCAACATCGGCGTTTGAGGCTTGGGCTTGTTCTTCAACCTTCTCTGACTCTTGCTCCATCTTTTCTAATATCTCGAATGTATCACTGACCAGGGAATCACCCAGATTGGGGACCATATTTCCCTCTTTGTCAGCATACTCTGGATAATGCTCTGCAGTGACGTCCTCGATCTCTATCTCAGCAATGTCGTTCAGCTCGTCGTCACTAGCTACTTCAACAGTTGGAGCGTCTTTTACAATCTCATCAGGATTGAGCTTAAACATCTCAGCAATTTGCTCGTCAGTGAGATTGTGAATTATTTCCCCTTCTTCAAGGGTGTAACTCACTAATCTCCTGACAATCCCTTGCAGATCAAGAATCATGGTTAGTTGAGTCTTGACCTGCTAAAGGGGTGCAACATCGTATTCGTCCCTTTGAAAATGTGGATCTGCTTGATTTAAACATTCTGCACATCAATCATTAGTTAATAATCAACACATAACCATAATAATCAAGACATAACTATTTACATTTCATATAAACATGCATTTCATAATTTTATACATGATCCAAATACAAAAGTTTTTAAATAACAATAAAACATCTAAGCATTACTCTTGTCTTGGATTCCGTGTTCTTCTGCTGTCGAAGCTGATGTCGAGGCACCCGGATCTTGAGTCTATTTGGTCTGCCTCTCACTGGCTTCTTGTGCACCCGAAGCAGAAGAGTCATCATCATCATCATCAGCATCTGTATCACCATGGTGATTATCACCATCATCATCATCATCACTATCATCATCAGAATCAACATCTCTATCACTTATACTATCTTTAAGGGCTCCTCTTTGGACTCTTTGAGCTTTAGATGCAGAGATTTGTTTGCAGCTTCTAGCTCCACAATCTTCTTGGCGTGTAGCTCCTGGAGCTGAGACATCTGATGAGCCTGCTCATCGATCAATCGAGCCTGATGCGAAAGCTGCTGAGATTAGGCAGTGGTCAGGTATACAAGCTGTCGTATCTGAGTGCTATTCTCCTCATCTGCAGCTAATAGTCTCAGCACCATATGGTTGAGTGCTGAGACCTGTTCCTCTACCCCACTGGGAGGCAAAGGTGATCCTGATGAATATGGGGTGGAAGAAGAAGGTGTTGCAGGATGGCTAGTGGTAGTGGTGATAGTGGTGAAGATTGGAGGTGGTATAGATGAAGGTGGTGGTGGTGTAGATGTAAATGATGTGGTGGTGGATGGGAGTAAAATAGGTGAAGGAGGTGGTGGTGTGGGTATGGAAAATATGGGGAAAGATGGTGTGGCTGTAGAGGTGGTAGTGTTGGTGGTTGTGGTGGTGGTTGTGGTGGTAGCTGTGGTGGTGATGAAGGTGAGTTTGCGCTTCTTCTTCTTCATGTCGTGGGGCTGAGCCATCCTCTTCTTTCTCGATCCTGTCGAGGAGGATGCTCCCCCTAGAACATGGCTTGGCGGATCGGGAGCATAGGTAGGGTCAGCAGCAGTCTCTCACGATCCACCGGGGCGTTCACCAACCGCCCGGAGCCCTCATTCTGTGGGAACGACTTTACTTCCCACAGTCCGAGTTAGTGGCTTCTCATACGACTCCTCCTCTTCCTCACCAGGTATGAAACCCTGGTGGAACCCAGCAGACTGTGCTATATCTCTAGTGGGGGCAGATACCGGAGATGCACTATCAGTAGTGGGGCCCCTTCATTGAGTGGGCAATGTATCTCCTGCATCTCCGCTATCATCATCATCAGAGTCATGCTTTGGGAGCTGCAGCTGCTCATCAACAGAGTCGTTATCTACGTGACGCCACTTACGCTTGTCTGGCGCCATGTAACTCTCATTGGCCAGATGGCCTATCAGTATCTTTACCTAGGGCTTTACCTGCTTACCCCGGTAAACTCTCACACGACCCAGAGTCATATCGTCCATGATCTCCAAAGCCACAGCATCATGGCGCTCCTTTGGAAGTGAGGGCAGCTTCTCATCGAAAATCAGCTGCAAGAATCTGGGGTACATACAAAAGCCCTCTTTTCCCTTTGCCTCCAGATTCTCCACAAGGTAAGAGAAGATCATGCTCGAGAAGCTGATGGGGTGGTTCAGCACCAGTGCCACATAGGCATTCTGAATCTGGTCTGAAAGATCATCAGCAATACACTTCAGAATGACATGTGCCAAGTACTTGTACTGGGGACACAAGTTGCTCTTGTTAAGCACACCTGAGTTGATGTACCCAACGTACTTAATCCTCAGAAAACATCCTCTCACCATCAGTGGTTGAAGTCTGGTGGGGTGATCAGTATCGTCCCCCAGCTCAAGTACTCTCTGAATGTCTGCAGCAGTAATCTTTATATCCATGCCACAGATAGAACTTCGTATACTATACGGGTCACGTGACCGATCAAAAGAAGCATTCTCCCAGAAGGACTAGTGTATAGACTTGTAGGGTGTTCATGGAGTAGAGATGGCCTTGAGGATCCTTGATCGCTTGAGAAAAGCGATGATCTGTGCAAACTCGGCACCATTTTGAGTAGTATGGTCTAGATGAGCACATATATTGTTCTTAGGGTTGATAGACCATTTATCAGCCATCGATCTGAAACACAAGACACATAAACATTAGATAATCACATACCACAAATCAGTTCTAAGTAGCTTGATTGAATTCATTCTGATTCATTCGTGCGAATGAACCATGCGACTGTGTTCAGTCGGTTGTCCTATCATGCGACTGGACTCATTCGGGTGAATGAACAGGCGACTGAGTTCAATCTGTTGGCTGAGCCTACGATTGGTTTAGTCGGCCGACTGAGCTCATTCGTATGATACAATCGGCCGATTGACACATTCGGCCAACTCAATCGTGCAATTGGGGTTCATCCAGATGACCAGTCGCATGACCCACTGTTCGGTCGACTAAGGTTCGAATCTTGACCAATTCATGAAATTAAACATTGTTTAATGGTTCTTTAGACTCACAATCTCTTAACTAATGACCTAATAACATTAGTTTTAACATTTTA
>BJCM01275161.1:0-43700 GCA_018326385.1 Flaveria bidentis | reverse complement strand
AAAGAAGCTGTTAACCACTCTTTTGAGCAGATGGGCTATGAGGGAGATTTCTCTGTAAAGACCTTCAGGAAAGGGAAGGTCTCATCCCAGTGGTACCTGCTACATGTGGTTATCCACAGCTTGTCCAACAAGCATGGGGGTGGGACCAGATTCCTGAAGATCTCTCCTTCATAGTGCATGGGATGGTTTAGGGAGTCAAGTTCAGGTACTCTAAATTTGTTTATACAAATTT
This sequence comes from Flaveria bidentis, assembly GCA_018326385.1. NCBI lineage: Eukaryota > Viridiplantae > Streptophyta > Magnoliopsida > Asterales > Asteraceae > Flaveria > Flaveria bidentis. Next base: position 43,468 of record BJCM01275161.1, on the reverse strand, counting down.
GCTTACTAACTTGGACTCCTTAGAATACTACATGTTTCCTAGATATATTTAATACATTCTTAACTATGAACTAGGATCACAGTTAAGGGAAACAGGTAATATTCTTAAATTGGGACACATGAAGCCCGACATCTTTAAAATCTTGAGGAAGCCAACTTTTGGCTTCTCAGGGGTAGAAACAACCCTTGTCCCAAAAATGTTAGAGCTCATTGCTCAAGGTGACAACCTAGCAGCACCAGCTAGTGTTGAACCCACACCTTCTACACCTCAACCACCACAACAGCCACAAATCACCCTCACCTACCAAAGAAAACTCAAACGAACCCCTACTCAGACTATTCAGTCTGTGCAGGCCCCCATATACTCACCCATACATGAGGAAGTGGATAGTGGAGCTCCCACTTCTCCTAAGGAGCAAACCACTCTCATCTCTTCTATGATCAGTGATGAGGTTCCTCATGCTCAGCCTGATGAGCTCACAAGCCCAAATGCCTTAAGCCTTCACTCTGAGTCTCAACACTCAAGTGAACAACCTTCAGGGGACAGTTACCATCCCCATCCTCTAGACTTAAACCAACCCATTCCTAACCTGGACTTCTATACTGATGAAGACTTAGGTTTCAGTGAGTAACATGACTCTCACTTCTTTTCCACTTCTCAAAGAGAGATGAGTGCTCCTGAGTCTCCTATGTCTAGCCCACATCAGTCACTCATCACTGAGGTGGATACTTCTGAACCTGTTCAGGATATCCATATGGAAGAGACTCTCATTTTTGCAAGTGACTACATCATTCAAACCTCAACCATAGCAACTCAACCCATTGACACCTCATCTGAGGTTGTTAATGAGCAAAGGAAATCCAACAGCCAATAACCTAAAGCTAGTGGTGAGAGAGAGGACTCTGGTCCAATCATCTCATCCTCCAATGATTCTTCTGATGAAGATAAAGGGAATTTGAGACTAAAGATGCAAAAACTGTCAAAAACATACACCTATTTAGTCTCCAAGGTCAGTCATCTTGAATCTCAAGTGACGACCTTGCAAAACAGGTCAATGATCAGCAACTTGAGATTTCTTATCTCATGTAACAACTAGCTGGGAGACCTTTAAGAGGAGCTCAACCAGAAACACAAGAATCTGTGAGTGTGATTGACCTAACTCCTAGCTCACCTATGCAAGAGGGTGATGCTACCAAAAAAGGGGAGAAAGTCATTACAGTTAAAGAACCTGGGAGTTCTTCAGGGAGTATGGACATTGAGGACTCACCATCCTCACTTGTAATTGTGCATACTCAACAACTTTCTTAAGTTCACATTGATGTGGACTCCATAGACTCCTACATTTAGAGTCTTTTTGAGGAAGGAATACCAAGGGCAATGTCATCTCCACTAACTTCATATCACATTATTGGGTGGATGTATGACAAAAACAGAAGAGCCCTCATCATTCAAAGAGTTTAAGGGTAGCAAGAGGTCTTCAATTTTCAGACCTTGAACTTCTATGAAAGTATGGATCTTGTCAGCATGCCACTTTTCAACCAAAGTCAATCAAGACAAGCTGACAAGCTGGCTCAAAGAATTCAAGACATAATCACTGTAGAATTCAACTTCAAAAGGATACTAAGGCAATCAGGCAATGCCATTGGTCAACTAGATGTTGAGGCAGACCCTTAGATTAGCTTCATAAGGGAAAACTTGACTGATTGCCTAGTGGTAGAACCTGAGAGCTCTGTCTCACCATCAACTGCTGCAGAGATTCATTCCCTTTATGAGAGACCTGCTGGTGAAGGTGCATCTCAACCTCTCTCTTATCACACCCTCAAAATCCATGTGTAGAGTTTTACCACGAGGCGTGTGAACAAACCAGGATCACAATCATTAGTTACTCAGAACGACACTATATGCCACATTCAAAATAAAACCAACCAAATTTCAAATGTTTAAAACCATGCAGAAGCGTTTTGTAAATAAGATAAACCCAAAGTAATAAAATACATAATATGGCAAAATACGCGCCATCCCAATGTTTAAAACCCATAAATAAAAGACAAACAAATATGTTTATGAAATAAAGTCTTAGGATGCATGCTGGACCTATGTTGTGCTCCTAATGGCAAGCTGAGTTAACGACCTGAGAATAGCATACTAAAAATATCAACATAATGGTTGGTGAGTTCAAGAGTTTGCGTTTAACATAAATATTATCAATTGTATAGCATAAGAAGTGTATTGAAATAGATAGCTAGTCTATATTTACAAGTAATAACCATAGTGATTTCGCGATCAAAGGTGACTGTGTTTCGTTTGTTGCCTCCCATCATGACTTACCAGGTCATGACGATGTTTGTGTTTAGGACAATATTGCACCTGTTAGACCTTGAGTCGCATAAGTGGGGCTCGTCACACCCAGTAGTACTACCCAAGATTTCCGCTACTTTTTTATTGACATTCTAAAAGTGTGAGGACTTTTCAAGGTATTAAGCACTATGTTAAAACATACACAACTAATAATAATAAAACAGCGTTTGAGTACAAGTATGCTACCTCCCCCAGAAGAAGGTTTATAAAAATAGAGGGGCATGAACTCATCTAGTGTATAATGATAATGAATAAAGAGACTCGTGATAGGTGCAAAGACAACCTTTCAAAGGTTACCTAGATCACACAAGTACATAAGTACGTGTACACGGAAAACTTAACAACCCTAGGTTAACCTAGTTGACCTGTTTGACCTGTTGGTGACATATTAGATGGAACATTGTTTAATCATGCAAATCAACTTATCATACACGAATATCATGTAGGTTATCCATGTGCATCACATCATCAACCCAAGTTCTATCTAGGTCATCATATCACATTAGATCATTATACACTTATGCAAATTTCAAATAATCACCATGCTCAATCAATATATATACATCACATCAAACAATTCATACGTGAAGTCTAATCATGCACTACATGCCATGTGAAGCCACCCACGACCTCACATCCTAAACCCTGCCAGTCCTACTAAGTAGGGGCCTCAGATTCGCATGCGTGTATGACAATCATAATCACATTACTAGCATACATAGTGACAACCAATTCCAAACCCAATCATGATTCTCTAAACACTAACTATTATTCATTACCATGTATGATCATCAAACCTAAATTTCTTACATGATCAACCAATCATCCATATAACTCAATATTCACATTCCATCACATTAAACATCATCAACAATCATTCTAACATGATTCTAACATCATAAGCATGCCTAAATCATCACATCTAAAGTTCTACAAAAATAAAGTTTCCCTTTTGGGAAAGTAACACCCAAAAGTGATCTAGCATCCAATTCAATCATAATTTCAACAATTATATACCTAATCAAGTTCATAGCATTCATTCTAACATGTTAATCACCTCCAAAACATCCAAATTCACAAACATCATACACAAAAGTTTCTACTTTTAGTAAGTCATGATCAACATCTCAATTTCATGGATTTTCATGCATAATACAATTAAACTAACATCTAAGCATTACATCTAACATCTTAGAATCATCAAATCATGAATTCCAAGAACAAAAAGTTTCCTCCTATGGCAATGTATGAACTAGATGATCAAACCCTAGATTTCTTACACAATCAACATAATCTAGCATTCATACAATCTAACTAACATCATATAATCATATAACAATCATCAATTTCATATTATCATCATCAATTTCGAAATTAGGGTTCATCTATATCAAAAACTATGAATAACCAATTAAAACTAACCTTTAGATGTGTAGAAATCAACAATTGGACTTGTAAAACACCTTGCAATGCTTGAACTAGATCAAAATCGATTTGTTCTTGTTGTTTCTTGATCAAAATCGCAAAAGAGATGGTGGGGAGAGGGGTTGCGGCCGATTATGGGGTTTGGGGGGTTTAGGGTTGGGTAATTTTGGTAATATTTGGTTAAAAAGTATTTACAAAATAACCCCTATAATTTATTTTATAAAAACTATCTTTCTAATACTTTTTAAATAGTTTTTAACTACCAAACAGAAGTATTATTAACCAATAATATTAATCCTAGACATTTACAATAAGTCACACAACACACGAAATATATATTACACGCTATCAACCAAAGCCAATTAAGACAAGCTGACAAGCTGGCTCAAAGAATTCAAGACAGAATCACTGCAGAGTTCAGCTTCAAAAGGAGACTAAGGCAATCAGGTAATGCCATTGGTTAACTGGATGTTGAGGCAGACCCTAAGATTAGCTTCATAGGGGAAACCTTGACTGAAGGCCCAGTGGTAGAACCTAAGAGCTCTATCTCACCATCAACTGCTGCAGAGATTCATTCCCTTTTATGAGACACCTGCTGGTGAAGGTGCATCTCAACCTCTCTCTAGCCAGAGCTTGGAAGCTACACCAAGCAATGAAGGCCAAAGATCTCTCCACCCTGAGTCACAAAGGTCTGTGAGTGACAAAGGGAAAAAAATGATTTCTGAGGAGATTGAGGAGGAGGAGAGATAGAGGAAAAGGAGGCTAAGGGGAGAAAGTTCCTCTACTAGGTCTGCAAGACTCATGGAATCTGCTATCAGGGCTGCCCCTAGGCCAAACACTCAGAATGATGAGTTGAGGGCAGTCAGGATCAACTACTTGCAGACCAGGAACTATGATATTGATAATATCATTTCTCTCCCTTTAGATAAGTTAAATGAACTGGATGACAAGGAATTGTCAAAGGAAAGAAAGGAGGCAGAGGATGCAAAGCTACTTCTTTAGATCAAAGAAGAAAAAAGAAAGAAAAGACTGTACAAGCATGTGCCTACTCTCTCCCCAGTTCAAAAAAGTCATGTGCAAGAGGATGTGGTGCCACAAGAACCTTAGGTAGACAAAGAAAAAGATAGGATCAACATGATCAACTACCTGAGTGCCACGGGCCTCTATCAGGCTGCTACACTTCTTCCCTTACCCTTTGATTATATTGAGTTTGAGTACCTCAAACAACTTGAACTTGAGATAGTCAAAGAGAGAAAGATCACCAAATGAAGTTAAGGGAAGAGGCTGCAAAGTCAAGAGCCATCATCTAGAAAAGTATGAAGAAGTCTGTTGATAGGCAGAGGATGATGAGCTTCTTAAAGCTATATGGATTCTCCAGAAGGAGACTTGGTCCTATGTCTCTGTCCACCATGGATGAGCATACCAGAGTGATCAAGCAGAGGATTCAAAAAGGTGAACTTATTGACTTACACTCCCCACCAAGTCAGGTCCCTCAGGAAGTAAAGATTAAGGTTGAACCATTTGAGACAACACAACCTGAATCTCCTGCTAAGCCTCAGCAAGCTTCCACTTCTGATGCACAGCAGGGTTTTGTCCCCTCTCAATCTAACCCTGTGAGAAAGGAAAACCCAACTAAGAAAGACAAAGAAGGTCAATCAGGTGCTGCATGCCAGTCTTCTAAGTTAAAAGGTTCAAAGAGGAGAAAAAGGATAGTTTCCAAACCAAAGAAAATGAAGATGAAGAAAGAAGCATCCATCTTCAAACATCAGGATGAGTCAAAACATTTATAGGATGTGCAAATAGAGGATGCTCCACCAACTCCAATTCAAGTAGCTCCTCTAGCATCAGGGAGAACCATCTTGTCCTGGACATACACTACAAATCTGGAAAGATGGCATGTCGTCAAAGATCAGGGTATTGAAAATGTTTACACATGGCAGGATATGTTTACTTTGCCTCTGTATGATCTTTTTGACATGAGAAGACACTTTGAGAGTCTGAGTGATCCTGATCATCTCATGAAAAAATGGATGGTCATTATCTTGATGAGGACTGTTAATATATGAAGTGTTCAAGTGTTTTGGTAGCATCAACCTAAGGAGAGTTTGTAAGGATTAAATGTAAAGGTTGATGCAACCCAAACACCTAAAGTCTCTCTTGCATGCATGCACAAGTTTACTGAAGTAGTATGCTTCGGAAGTTTCACAACAGCATGAGAAAATACACTAAATGTGAAATCTTCCGAAGCCAAGACCAATATCTTCCGAAGCCAAGACCAATATCTTCCGAAGCCAAAGATGAAGTCTTCCGAAGCTTTAAAGACAAAGTCTTTCGAAGCCAACACTTGAAGACAGATTTCTTCTGAAGACTTTTGAACACATGTTTTATCTGATGTACTTTTCATAAAGCTGGACCCTTTTCCGCTACAACTCTGTAATGTCACCAACTTTCATAAGTTGGTGAAAAGTCCATGCTTTTGGTAACTGTACATTGAGGTCTTGAGTCTGTAATTATCTACTTTATGTACTTTATTCTTTTTGTAATATATTAGGATGTGAGATATGACATGTCATAATCACTAGTCAAAAGGCAATCTGCCTTTTGACTCTACATTTGATTTTGTTCGTTGTCTAGTCAATTGTATCCAGTTGGCCTTCAAAGTATGGCTGGCTATAGGATGTAGTATATGTATATCAAGTACTTGTAAATTTCTGATATGCTTTGTAACATTTGTAATAGAACTTGAGAAAGCAAACAACAATCTTGAAAACCAACTCCTTGTGTGTTTTGCTATCTTGTTCTGTCTCATATTTACTTGTATTCTTAGTATCATTACAAAAGGTTAACCAGTTCACTGTTTAATCTGTTAATTGTTCTTAGCAACTCTCCTCACTGTGTTGTTGTGTTGTTGTGTTGTAAATGCATACCCTTCACCGGTCTTACATAAATATTCTCTCTCATTAACTCACAACCACTAACAACCATCCCCCATAATATAGGACACACACTCACATAAAAAATAAGGACCCCGCTGTGAATGCTCTAACTACGTATAAAAGAAATTAAAATAAAATACACAAAAAAATTGAAAAATCAATAAATAACAAAAGAACTAGTCTTAAACCCCTACCTATGACTGAGTAGTCTGTTTTAAATAAAGTTTAATGACTAAAATTTTCATAAATGATTAGATATTTACATATCTTAAACTCATTTTCTTTTCTTTTGGTTCAAACAGAAACTTATAGTTTTATTATTATTATTACAAGTTGCTTGCCCAGCAAAACGCATCCTAGTAGAAAAGATTCACTCTTTTATAAGAAAAGTTCCATTATGTTGCTCAACCGATGTGAGACTTATGATGCAGGAAAAACATAAACTGAAATCGGTGAATGTTTGTAAAGCAATTATGCATAACCAAGAAAGGACAATATTAAGGATCAAATTGAAACTTGATGTTTTGTATTCTACCCAAGCATCATTTGCGTTAAAGTTTTAAACCGTTCAAAACAAAACTAACTCGACTAACTTCAATTTGGAAATTGGGTTTTTTCACATGTGGTTGATGATTTTAGGGTGGTTGGATTTATAGTATGAGTCCAAAGGGATTTTAAATATGTTTGGATGTGTAGAGTGCACATCAGGTATAAATTGAACTCAGATGAGATGATGAATATGAGTAACACTTAGAAAGTATTTAAGTATGGTTAAGTGAAGAACTAACAGTGAACTTTGGCATTCCAAGCTTTGATTAGCATACACACGCTTATCGATCAGGGTTTATTAAGGCAGCATTTGGAAGGGGATTAATCACAAGTTGCATGACCTTATGAAGACTAGCCTTTTACAACGATAGTTATCCACACTAGTGACCATGATAAGGATCTCATTATCATGAATAAATGTTTGAACAATGCATTTATAATGATCATCACTCAGATTATATATATTTCTCAATCCGTTTGCCTCTAACTTTATTTGCCTAAGACTTTAATGTTGTCCATCTTTTGAGTAATCGTAAAGTAGATTTTGTAATAAAAATTAATATATCAATGTCGATATGTGGATTGTTCTAACGTTAATTACGTAAATACAACTAAAAAAAATCATATCGATTGTCTTTATTATATAATCAATTACCCAACACATTCAACAAAACTATACAATTTTTATCTGTTATTGCTTTATTTTATAATCCTATATGTTCAAAATAAAACTAGAATCATTTATACAAGTCAATTACTTTTGTGTTCTTAATGTAGAGGTGACCTAATTGATCGAGTTTAGATTACTCGTCAAAACACAAGTTTGTCTTCAAAGATCGTTACACTACTATTTTACATTGTGAACGTACAATGCCTAACATGTAAGGGTTGTACAAAGTATTTTTCGGGCTGAAAAATTAGATTGTGATGGGTTCTAAAGCAAATCAAACTAAAAGGACAATCATGTAGATTCAAACGGTGAAAATCAACGAACAAATACTTGAGCTGAACTGCTTGTTAGTATAAAGTAATCAAGGATATAAAATATATAATATTTAATAATATTTAAACCAACAGATTTGTAGTCTGATAATATATGGTAAATACATAGTTGTAGCACTAGTTTTTGAATTTTTCAAAACATAAATATGTTTGCTAGATTATGGTGGAAACCTAGATTAACAACTGGATTCCTTTCAGTTGTAACGTCACGGAGTTATTGATTCCTTGAACATTGCTATTAAAAATTGCTTTTGTTTCGATATGTTCTTCGCCTTTTAGATTTCTTTCTGAGCTTCCATCACCCTTGATAGCGGCATCATAAGCCGCTATATATGTAGTAAGCTTATAGCCTCTTGTAATTGTATCTAAACGCCAAGGCATCGATGCCTAAGTTATCACCGGTAATTGCAATGACACTTTTCATGCGTATCTTGTTTTACCAAGCTTGTTACGATACTATCATTGAACATGAATATGTCGTTTTTGTATCTGTGTAGGGCAACCAGTGTTGTGGTTATTAGTTTAGGTTTTTGAGATTTTATATGCACTGAATATGAATCCAATGTTTTTTCATTGGTTATGTAGCTTCTCTTTTCACTTACAGTTTTAGTGGGGAGGTGGTGGTGGTAATGCTTAATTTGTACAAAAGGAACACATATTCACCATATGAAAACAAAGCCAAGTATAACTGTAAAGTAAGGTTAAACCTAGGTTTACATTTTCAGCCAAACCATATAACAGGTCAATGAACAGATCAGGTCAAATCGACTAATGGGTCAACAAGGGCAACATCACCACGGTTCAAACGGTTAGGTCAAGAGGCGCTTTCTTTTACCAATAAGGGGTGATTACATCATTTTATGCGAATTTTGATGCTCAAACTGGCCCAAGTTTGCAAACAACAATATTTAACTTTTAAAATAAACTGTCAGTCTGTCACTATAAAATAAAATGAAAGGTATATCTGCATAGCCTACGGTCACTATCATACAAAGAAACCCAAGAAATCTTTTTAATACTTAAATTCTTCATGAGTTGAAAATAAAGATGGTCAAACCTGCATATAGTCTGTACTTCGTCTATCCCTATGTTGCCCAGCTACCTGCTGCTGTTCCATTCGAAAAATATACTTGAAAATTCAACTAATCAAGCAACCACTGCAATCAAAACTGTAACTGTACACTGACTGATCACTGATCTTGTATATTTACAGTTTGATCTCATAATCATCAACTGCTGCCAGCAACCTCTGCAGCACGCTGCCTCATCATCTCCATAACCGCCGCCCTTCGCCGGCTGTCCGCCTGTTGGGTCAGCCTTCTCAAATGTTCCCTTAGATCCCTGCATTAAATCATTCAATATAAATCTCAGACGCATGATAATAGAAAAGGCGAAAAATATGATTTATTTTTTTTGGGTAATGAAGGACCTGCAGCGCGGGACAGTGCATGGGGAATCTTTACAAGCACGTGCATGAAGCTGAAGAAGATGCCACATCTTCTTGCAAAGGGGGCAACCACCAGAGGCGCGTACCTTGCATTGCATTCCATGTCTAAAAAGTCCCTTCACCTTTCTACAATTTGGATACTGGCATTGACCCGCTTTACATTGTGATGCGTGTACCAAAAGATCAAGCATCTTTCTTAGCTGCAACAAATTCGACCATGTTACAAAATAATAAATAGATAAATAAATAAATCAACCTTGTGTAACTTATTTGTATATACTACCTGAACAACTCGTAGCTGTCGAGCTTCTTTGTTTTGTGCATCACGCTCAGCAATCGAGGGATGATGAGTCAGCTTATGAGGATGATCAATTCCTCTATCTTTGAGATAACATGCATTGCATATATCATAATCAGGGCAGATCTCACACCGCCAACCTTGGCCTGTTTCAATATCAAGACGACATATAATGCAGTTTATCACAAATGCAGGAGCCGTTGGGTTGTGAAGATGATATAATGCCATCATTGATGAATGTTTAGCACGTCTTAGCGTATCATATTGATAATGATTTCCTTGGCAAAGGTTAAGAAAAGCTTGTCTTGTATCAAAGAATTCACTCTCAAGGATTTCGTCTCTATCTTTTGTTTCTGTAGGCACATCATTGATTTCCTTCTGCATGCATTAAATCTCGATCACATTAAATCAAACTAAGTCACAATAAATAGTATCAAATTTTAGTTATACAGAATAGGGGTGTATATAAACTCTTGAAAAAAACCGGACTGCCCAAAAGCATAGAAAGTATTTGATATTAGGGTCTATTAAATCGTTAGATTACAATTTATAGAAATCAGAAGGGACCCTAGAAACTTAACTTGGCCAGTTTGAAATTACGCGTTCTGTCTACAGTTTGATTCCAGCACTTTTACAGTCTGGCCAACAATTAGAAACTTGAAACTGGCCATTTAGCCTTTTTAATCTATCTATTTTTTATTTTTGGAATATATGTATAATATTCATGAACCTTCTTTATTAGATTAAAATTAAAAATACAAACTTAGATTTTGAAAAGATAAGTAACAGTTCAAACTACCAAACAGGCAAAACCAAACTATTAAACCACGAAACCTCTAAAACAGGACAACCCATCCAACCTAGTCATTTTGTTTGTCCGTTTTCCAAAACTGTAGTTGACAGTTCGGTCCAGAATTTTCGTCAAAGCTCACAGGACCAGATCATGAACAACTCTATGATTAAAAAACCTACAGCACAATATAAAAAAATGTAACAGTCAAGAAGACACCAACTTACAGGATATAGTGGATGTTTCATCCTTTGGTTAATAGGATGCCTCTCCCTCTCTTCCCGAGTTGCTTCAATTTCATAACACCTGAAACAAACATAAACAACAATCAATTAATGTTTTACATATATTATAAGAAAGCAAATTTAAAGACACCATGAGTTGGAGTAACGGTAGATTATCCAGCCCGACAGACAAATAAACATAAATATCTCATAAGTGGTTACCGATTGCAGAGCTGAAAATTTTTGCAATTGTTGCAAACCCAACGTGTTCCAGACACCATTAGGAGACAGCAATGAGTACATGAATGCTGCAAGTGAACCATTATAAAATCTTCCTTCATTGGGGATATTGTTTCACCAAGCTGTATGAAAATGGAGTTCATAGGAATAACATTAAATCATGTAAAAACTAGAGAAAGCAAGATGAAGCAGAAGATCGATAAAGACATGCGTAGGGTAAGGATAGTGTGACAAAATACAAAATAGTAAGGCGCAATTTGTTAAAAAAAAAAGAAGCTCAAATGTAATTCATTTTTATTATTTTTGTAGGTTTTTGTTATGTTTATGTGCTACCGATATATTTTTTGTTGATATATAAGTTGGAGAAGAAAATTACCCTATGCATGAGTAGCAGATCTTTAGAAGCATTTGAAGAGAGATCAGTTTGACCAGAAGCTTTGAGAGCTCTTTTTGTAAGGGTCCTTTTCATTGACCCTTTCCTATTATGTTTTCGTCCGTCCTCTTCTTGACGAAGCTCATAGATCACATCTTCAGCAGCACCAGGCCAATAATCTCCATCAAAATATGGCAATCGTGATGCAGTGACTTTAGCTTTACATTCACCAGATTGCACAAAGAAATGGTCATATAAATTTGTCAGTTCCACTACAATATTTTCCTTTGAGGCCTTTCTCAGCATTGACAAATACCTGATAATGAAAATCAATAATCCATGTGAGACGGTCCATAATATTACAATCGTGAAGTAGTAATTCACATCTTTAATTTAACACACCCACTTACCATTCTCTTAGTTTATCTGATTTTGGTGTCTTTTGAATTTCAGGATGGCAATACAAGATATAATCTTCACCCTTTAATGGAGGGCATGCCCATATATAACAACTTGTGAACCCACGTAACTTGCAATATTCTAGGTAACCAATCTGAGATTATAGTATGATTATAAATATATAAATACAGAAGTGTTTCAGTTTTTAAAATACAGATTTGAAAAATTATATAGAACAATTGTAAATAAAAAAGAACTTGCCAGAATTTCATGATATACAAATGTGCGCAGAGCTTCTCCTGTCACTGTTCTTATCTCAGGCCTAAAATACTTGACTGAATCCAGATAAGATAGATAAACACGACGATGATTTGGCTGCTCACATTCTGCTCCAAATTCTTGAACATACATGCCAAAAAGGCATACTTCTACCCCTTCAATTTTCTGAAATAACAAAACCACCTAAAAAAAAAGCAATACTGGGTTTAGTGGTTGACCAATATTAATCCATAAACTTCAATTAAATGAACACAAGAATACTTCAAATACAATTACTATTATCTACATACCTTAGACTTATATGCAAATTCAGATGGGTAATTTTCCTCTTGAAAAATCTCAAGGAATCGTGGTTTAACTTCCAACTTTTTATCCACAGAAGAAACAACTCTGACAACAAGTGATTCCGCTCCAGGAACCTTATAACATCATAACATATCAGAATCTGGATCAAACAATTTTCTTATTAAGGAAATGCCAGTCAGTGGAAGGTTACAATTATATTACCTCATCGTAACTTTTCCCATGGAATTTTGCTCTTTCTGATCTTTCCTGCTTCAGTCTTTTAAACAATCTGTTCTCTATGTGATCACTAAGAATGGTTCTAGGTAAATCTTTAGCTCCAAGAAGAGCACTCTGAGGTAGGGGGACCCGCTCTCCTCTTTCAACTTCTTCCACATAACAATTAGGGCAAGTGTACTCTGCTTGGCCTCCATCATCTCTACGACCATTAAACAATGCACAGATTTGATGTTGCCAAGCTTCACACTTGTCACATTGAACCCACTGTAAAAAGATAGAAGAATCAGACATCTATGACAAAAAGAGGACAAAATTTACAACAGATGTAGCATTAATACCGGTTCTTCAGTCTCTTCATCATTTTTCTTTTTCTCTAATCTTGCTTTCAATATATTAGTTCCATCAACACTTATGGTGTCTCCACGGGACTCGTTATAACAGGGAATACAGAAAAAATGGCGTGTATCACCACTCCCCCAAGTGTAAAACATTGCATTTCTTTTTATGCGAGCCCCACATGGAGAGCAATATATCGGTGGTGGTTCAAAATTGAGCTTTTCAACTGCACATAACTGACAAGAATTCTCATTCATTGAGAGCTCCATAGCTTGATTCTTTTCAACCTTTGCTTTACTCTGTAACAGAACAAGTATCGGATATTAGAAACCAAGATGAGCGAAGTGTGGTATATGCTATACAAGCCTTTTTAATCACATTGAATACACACTTTAACCATGAAAGAATGAAATAAACAAAACAGTGGTCAGTGGTGTTTTCTTACTAATATAGTTTCCGTTGAAATAACTAGCTTCTAAAATACGTCATAATTGGTGACAATGTGTTCTGATGCGAATTTATTAGAGGTGACAACATACTTCATAATTGGTGACAATGTGTTCTGATGCGAATTTCTTACTAATATAGTTTCCATTGAATACACACTTTTTCGGGTCATACCAACCTGGTTTAACCCATTTATAGTCCCATACGGCCATTACCGGCCATAAAGTACCTGTTTTTACCAAAACCCCATTCCATCCAATAATTTTGGTTCCTTCTAGATTTAAATAAGCCTTATCTGCTAAATGAAAGTTCAATATGGCAAAAGGTTAGAGTGGATACCATAACCTTTAGATGAAAATTCTAAAAGAGATCCTATATGAAACAACTGTATATTAAATTCATATTCTGACCTGGCCAACCCACTGCCTGAGACCAGTTATATGCTCTCGAACCTGCTCTGGTGTGAACAATTCTATCATCGATACTCCCTTAATTTTTGGTTTCCCAGATTTGGTTCCAGCAGATGTCTCAGCAACAAGTGCTACATCATGCTGTTTGGCCGGGCCTACCTCTTTCTCTGCCTTAAAAACCTGTTGCTTAGGGAACCCCGTGCCCTCATTTGACACAAGTGAACCACCATTATTATTCTCATTAATGACCTTTGTTGTTCCTGGCATAGAACTTGTAGGAACTTCTAATTTCACTCCAGTGACCTCATAGTTTACTGGTTGACAGGTGTCAGGATCCTGACGACCTTCAGATGTGGCAATGATGGAAATTGGTATAATCGGGTTTGGGTTTGGGTTTGGCTTCAGGTTTTGGTTTAGGTTGTCGTTTTGGTTTTGATTTTGGTTTTGGTTTTGGTTTTGGTTTTGGTTTTGGTTTTGGTTTTGGTTTTGGTTTTGGTTTTGGTTTTGGTTTTGGGTTTGGGTTTGGGTTTGGGTTTGGGTTTGGGTTTGGGTTTGGCTTTGGATTTGGCTTTGGCTTTGGATTTGGCTTTGGCTTTGGATTTGGCTTTGGCTTTGGTTTTGGTTTTGGTTTTGGTTTTGGCTTTGGCTTTGGCTTTGGCTTTGGCTTTGGCTTTGGTTTTCATTTTGAGCAGCTGGTGACTGCTCGATCTTTAACCGTTTAATGGAAGGATGCAAATCTTCTGAAGTATAATCACATGAGCCATCACCTGATTGCTGGAAACTTGTATGGCGAACCCCTTTTTGCTGCACAAAGAGCTTTACAGGAACACACACAGGGCAACTTTCATCCCTGCAGTGCTTATGATGATGGAGTAACGCCTTTGACCTATGACAACGAGGATACTGACATTGAGTGACATCATTGCATGACATAATATGTTTCCAAAGTTTCTGAACAACAATGCAATGGATTTCAGGACACTTTCCAGGTGGATAACCACATTTCCGAGCATGCCGCATGAGCAAAAGCCATCTTTGTTGATTCTTGAACTGCAACTGACGGCCAGATGGTGGGTCTACAGATGCAACAGCAGCCATTGACGCTTCTGAAGATAAATTTTTCCTCTGAATCTGATCTTGATATCCCTCTTCAATTTTCATCGCATTTGATGAATTACCTAATTGATTGGATGGTTCTTGTAATTTGGAATGCCATTGACCATGAAAGGGTTGACCACCTATCTGTTGCTGCTGCTCTGAAGTTTGTGGCATTAATAAAGACATATCTTGAGAACCAGATGAAATAGCTTGTAACTGACTACCTCTGGATGACTGTAAATGCTCATAAACTTGTGGTTCAGATTTAATTCGACTGTCCAGGTCAGATATCAGATGAGACTGCCCATATGGTAACCTCTCATTCTGCTGATTATGTTGTCTTTGAGATTGAATGAGTTGTTGCTGAATTTGTAAATGCTGAGACTGGAAGTTCATCTCTTCTGATTGATCTATTGAAGGCTTTATGTTTGCAGGCTGGTCAGAATTGGGCAAGTTTAACTGATTTACCACCAAATGAGAACTTGTTCTTTGTAATGTTGACAAGTTCGAGTTCATGTTCATTAGTGATGTAGATGATGTTGTTGGGACAAAGAAATTTCCTGATCCATCACCTGCAAAATTGAACATATAATAAACACAAAACAAATATAATAAAAATTAAAGACTACTATTGCTACAATGGAAGGGTTAGTCCAGTTAATGTTTAATCTCTAACAGGTCAAACAAGATATATAAAAAGATTTAGTTAAAAAAGAAATGGGTCAAAAGTCATTCAAATTTCAAAGTGTATTGTAAATGCATACAACCTAAAAAAATCACTATGTTAATAATTCTGTCAAAAAATATTGTTCATATTCATATTTACACCAAGTATTTGCAAAAAATAATAATAATTAATTATAATAATAATAAAAAAAAGGTTTTAATTATTGGGCCAAAAAACATCCTGGCTCAACCCAACCTGATTCGTTTTGACACGTTAGCCTTTAGCCGTTAGCCAACCCACCCAACAAATATGCACAAGTACCAACAGATTGTATGTGTAGAGAAAGGGTACCCTGAGAAATTTGTCCTTGATGTTGATCAAAATATTGTGGCACTACTTTAGAAGAATTTCCATAATGAGAATCTGTCAAAAATCCTTCAGAGTTACCCATACTATTAACCATCTGTGAACTCTTACCCATCATCCCTAAGTTTCCATTTAATGACCCATTTGAAAATCCATAAGATTTTTGAGTCAAACTTGACCTGATCCCCCCACCCATATGACTTCCCAGGCTATGCAAGATCCTGCTGTTTTGGCCACCAACTTGTTGCTTCTGTTGCAGTGGCTGGGACACCATTGCTGAGTCAGCATTTGAAATAATAGAAACGTTATTAGTTGGCTCCATTTTCATGTATGATTGGTTATTTGTGCTATTATTACTATTATGGAATCCAGGAGTAGGCATCATTTGGCTGCCAATTCTTTGTCCCCCCACTAATGAAAAATTAGACATTGCCTGTTGAGATCCATCCGTTAAACCTCCTGAAAAAGTGGATCCGATTGTACATTTATAAATATGATAATAAAAAAAGTTTTAACTTTGAAGATGAAGATATATACCATCAAATGAACCAGTGTGCATGCTTCTCGAAGGCCCAGGGGTATTCATGGAAAAGCCTCCCTGATTGACAGATGATGGCAACATGCTATTTGAGTTCCCGCTTTGAGGGATACCAGGAGTTGGAATCATTGTTCCCATGGAAACATTAGCATTGCTTTGTTGCTGATATCGTTGATTGTGATTGCTCAAAGGGTTCCGTTTGATCAGAGCTTGTAAACGGTTTTCCAATGTATCTAAATTCAAATACTCCTCCTAAACAGGAAAAAATTATATTTATGTAAAACACATGTAAATATGTTAGAAGGCAGGGTTCATGAAATATACAAATTAGAAAAATTCCAAATCTTTTTCTTGCGTCTCAAAATACCATCCATAGAATCATCCAAATACCATCTAATCAACCGAACGTATTAATACCCTTCTCTAGATGAATGCCAATGATCCTTATCTTACTGTAAAAGTAATACTAATTTGATTTGTTCAAAAGCAAGTCAATGCGTATGATTTCAGAAATAGGTGTTGCCTTTACACTTTGATGACAAGAAGATGAATATTATTAGCCTTTTACAATACTACATAGGCAAAATAAGGCTTCCAAATATTGGGCTGGACAGCAAAGATAAAAACTTGAAATTGTTTAATTACTATAATGTAAATACAAGAAGTGAAAAATATTACAAGCTAAAAGTAACAAAAGAATAAAAAAAACCTTTGATGTTGCAGTTTTGACCAAGCCTTCCTCCAAGCGTCTAACAATATCCAGTACATTCTTGGGAGGCACCTCCCGCGTTAGCCGCTGCATGAGGAACTTATAGCTAAAAAGATATTAAAGTTTTTCGTCAGGATTTAATCTATATGATGAAGCAACAGTCACTGTTTAACACTAATTGAAAAAGCACATTATCAAAAAGTTACTACAAGGAAGCTTTAAAGAAAATTACGCATAAGATAATTATCTAAAGAGTATGGAAAACATGAAAACAAACGGTATCACAAGACCATGATCATGACTATAAAATAAGACATGATCGGTGCACAATGCTTATACATTAGAAGGGATATTAAAATGATCTATGGTGCTTGGAGCTCTTACAAAAGATGAGAATTAATCGTTTTAGATCCAGAACTAGGTTTCTTCATCAGCATTACAAGAATGCAGATCAATATTTAATCATATGTATTTATCACACAACAAGAAAAGAACAAATAAAGAAGCCAATTAATTAATATTGTTATTGTTGATTTTTTATGCTTCCTTTTTCATGTCTTCCTAAATACTTATTAGCACCCCTCTATTACCAAGCAGACACAAACTCAACAACAAATTACTTTATTAATGTTGTACAAACGTATTTAGATGAATATAACCTAACAGATGAAAATCATGTCTATCATGATTGTCCATCGGGCTAGCACCAAGGAAACATTAAGAGTGAAAGTGAAATAGATCAGTTTACTGAGGGACGCATTTAACAATATATGTACCAAAGACAAGGAATAAGTTAAACCATATTCAGTAGAGTACTATGAAGATAACAAAATAGGGAATAGTAAGTAAATAATGTCGATAGTTCTCTACACTTAAAATGACCACATGAAACACTACCATAGTAACAATCAGACAATTTAGGTATACACATTCGTTACACACATACCCCCACACACAAAGCACACTTGACATATAAATGCATGTGAGAAGAACTTACATCCTATCTTGTATAAACTGCCTTGCATGCTCCATAGTTAGTGGAGCATGGGTACCACCTTCAGAGTTCTGCATCATGTTTTGTTGCTGTGGTATAGCAGGCAATGAAGTCCCGCCTTGATTGGAAACCTGCCTTGAGTACTGTCCTGCTATTGGAGCTTGTAAATTCATTTTTATCCACTTGGCTTCTAACAACAATATGTCTCATAACAAAATGTGACCATTCCACATGTATGAAGATTTAGCTTCAGTTTTCCCCTAACAAAATCAGAGAAACATCAATGTACCATTTGGGTAAATCACAATACCAATAGGTTTCTTTTTCAGACAAGAAATCAAAAAAGATAATAGTAGGCGTCTCAAAAGTGACACAGGACATGCATGATGCACCAAAATACGTATCTGTGGATAAGTATGTGTCTGTACTAGTGTACATTACTATACATCTTTCATTCTATTATTGGAAAATCGAACAGCAAAGAGGCCCAAGCCCCACATTTCACATTTGCACCTATATCAGGAGACAAGAAATCCCAACTAATTTTAAGACAAATGCTACCAATAGAAGAATGCCAATACTAGAGCATGTAACAAGCACCCAATCAATTTGCGATAGTAAGTCTTAACATCAATGATGAAAGTGGGCTCTTTTGGGGGAAATCAATCACCTCTGATCAGTCAACATTTTGAATTCACATATGATTCCGCCAGACATCAAACCCTACCTAACAAGCATATCAATCACCTCCAACCAGACAGCCACATCACAAACAGAAATCACAATTTGCAATTCAATTGCCAAGAAAACCTTAACAGTGAACACATTAAAACCTCAACGTCGATTCCCATCTCTGGAAAATCCCAAAAATTGATCCCCCAAAAACCCAGACTCGACGTGCATCAGCGTCGATTCTCCTATCGAAAAATCAAGAATTGAAAAGCTAAAAGAAGCTACAGGAATCATTCGTGTAAGAACAACAAGAATTAAAGCATCATTCTTTGAAAAGCCAATTCCGATTGCACGATACGGCAATTGGATCAGAAAAAAGCAAAATTGATCGAATTAAAGCAATGATTAAGCGAAGAATAACGATGGATCGCAGTGGGTATACCTTGATTTAGTCAGGATTTGTGCACCACGTCGATAAGCAAGAAGCGACGTATTTCGACCCCCACGCGACTTATGAACTGAGGGAGAGAAAGGGTTGAAACTTTGTACGGCATGGTAATAATACTGCCATGGTTAACATGTGTTATATTATTTACAGCCTTGCAACTTCAAATTTAATCAACAATTTTCTGTATTTAGAGTCGGCGTGTATCGCACATCCGCGCTTGCCTTAACTCTCGTTTTAAGTCTCGGGAGGGGATGAATCGCTTCAAGATATGATATACGTAGTTCTGTACTTCATTTTATGGAAATAGCTTATTTTTATGGTTTAAACTCATGATCAAGATTATAAAACAACAAACTTACTATTTGGTGGTTAGTATTTTTATTTTAGCAATTACTAGAATCATATAAATATCTATTTTAAATGTGATATGTAAGGGTATTTTTCTAAAATAATTTAAAATCTATTAATATTAACAGTTTGTATCTACAACTTATTAGATTTAAACTTTTGAATCTTTCATATATAATAGGGTTATGTTGCTGATAATGCATCTCTCTCTCGTTATATGTGATAAAGGATTTATATTGTTTCCGTTATTCTCCACTTATTATTAGTTTTGCATTGAACATGATTAGATCACTAAAAATATATTTAAATGTGAAACATACAAAGTTACAAAAATATAGTAACAATTCAAGATATGTCTTTGGAGAGGAAACCAAGTATTTATATAACAACAATTACTTTGTCTACAATAGAGTATTAGAAGATAAGTAGGTTGTATAATGCTCAATGCATATGTTCACATCCAATTAAAGGATGCTATTGTATGTACATTCAACGCCACGTGTTTTGTCGATGGTCATTTCATCTTTCATCTTCACGCCATGCCTCTACTCTTCCCCCCGTCACTGATGGTTTTTCATGGTTGAGCTCTTTCGGCGTTCATGCTTTCTCATTGCATATAATCTCATTTTGCACTTAAAATACTTGATTTCACTAATCTAGCAACCAAACAATATCAAAATCCGACAGAATTAGAGAAATGCAATGATGTCACACCTAAATGTTGTAAACCAGTCGATGTGGTTGGGTCTTTCAGTTGTTTTCTGGTTCAAATGGCATTCAAAAATGCCTACTTTTTTCTTCTCACCAACTTATGATTCTGGGTGTTGCTAATGATTTAGGGAAAAAAGTTGGCATTCTTTCGGAATCGCTATTAACAAATACCCACCTTGGGTTGTTCTTGTGGTGTGTGTTTTTGCTTTTTTTCTTTAGTTATGGTGTAATTTGGATTATTGTTAGTGAGACTGTTTGCAATATGCCTTTTGGGTTGCAACATTTTCTTTAATTTAACATTTTGTTCTAAAGATCCAGCTTTTTTAGATCTAAAGTTTGATCGTGAGCTTAAAGATGTTATCTACATGTATCTTGATTTTGTTTGTATCTAGTACAGGTATCATAATCAACCACTTATAGGTCTAGTTAATCAACTATTAGGCTTTAGATAGTTGTCTTTTTATGTTTACTATATTTATGAATCAAATTTATGCAATATCTTGATTGGTTTTGTGCTTTTTGAAATGAGACTTTGGAGTATGTGAATGATGGAGGTGGAGTTGTGTTTAGGGTTTGAGGGGGTAAAGAAGAGATATGAAGATTTGAGAAGTAGGAAGACGTAAGGATTATCTTAGAGGCTGATGCAACCAATGACATCTTAGCATGCACATGTGAAGTACTTAGAAAGTTATTTTGGAAGATTTGATACAACTTAATGAAATACAATAAGAATTAAATCTTTCGAAGCTAGAAGGCCAAATCTTCCAAAGCCAAAGATGAAGTCTTCCTAAGCTTCAAGGCAAAGTCTTCCGAAGCCAAGAGACTTATTTCTTCCAAAGACAAAGAAGACATTCTTTCTCTAACTCACTTTTGACAAAAGCTTAACCACTTTTCGTTGCCATCTCTGAACACTCACCAACTTATACAAGTTGATGAAAAGTCCATACTTTTGTCAATTATAGATTAAGGTCTTAGAGTCTATGACTTTATACTTGTGTACTTTTATCCTTTTTTATTAAATAAGAATGTGAGCTATGACATGTCATAATTAAAGGTCAAAAGACAATCAACCTTTTGACTTTACATTGATTTTGTTGTCTAGATTAGTGTTTCTAGCTGGCCTTCAAAGTATGGTCGGTTGTAGGATGTACTATAAAGTATCTCAAGTACTTGCCATTAGAACCAAGCTTGTAACACTTTGTAAAAAACTTGAGAGCAATATACTGCATTCTTGAAAACCATCTTATTGTGTTCTTGTTCTATTGTTTACTTGTGTTATTTGTTTTACTTTAAGTCAGTTCCCTTTTTGATTTGTTAAGTACTCTAAGTCTCTCCAAACAATATAAAACCGAAGCATTGACCTCGGTCCTACAAATGGTATTAGAGCTTTTTAGGCTCTTGCTTGTAAGATCTCACCATCTTTAATCTCTTTAGTTTCACAAAACACTTAACAGCTCAAATGATAGCTCTCACAAAGGCTAATATGGAAACTGGTACCATGACAAAATCTCCATTGATCACTCCTGATGACTTTGATTCTTGGTGCCAATGTATGGAAGGGTTCATTAAGTCTCAAGACAGGAGGATGTGGAGATCTGTTGTCGAAGGACCTAACATCCCAAGCACCTCTTCAGCCATTGTTGGAGGTGGGATGATTCCTAAGGGAATGGTTGCCAATATTAAGGAAGAATGGAAGAAGATTGACATAGATTAGAATGCCATGACCACTCTCTATTCTAATATTCCAAACACAATATACACAAGCTTCAAGAAGTGCAAAACTGCTAAGCAGCTCTGGGATGCACTAAACCTTATGTATGAGGAGTCTGATCAAACTAAAGAAAACACGAAGGACCATAAGAAATAGAAGTTTGAGAATTTCGCCTGCAAGTCAAGTGAAACTATGACTAAACAATACTTTAGGTATATTGAGATTGTAGATACTCTCATGGATGTTGGAGTCAAGCTTGAGAATAGGGACATTGTGAGGAAGTTCATGTTCTCTCTTGCTATACAATGGACTCACTACTATATGGCCATTAAGAGAACCAAAAACCTCTCCACCCTTACTCTCAAAAAGCTAAATGGTATCCTTAGTGGCTACCAGATGGAGATGAACATGCAAAATCCATTAAGCAGCTCTTCCAACAATCAATAGAGTTCAAAGCTTCATGTGGTTGAAAGGGATAGTAGAGAACCATACTCATAAAAGGGCCCATTCATCACCTTCCCTGAGACACCAAGGGAGAGCTACATCCAAGAAAGCTCATTCCAAGAGACAAGCTCATCTCAAACCTTTGTGTTAGCAGATGAAGGTTGTGGAAACTTTCTCTTTACTCTTGAAGACTTGGATTGTATCCATCTAGATGACCTGGAGTATATCGAGATGGTCCAGCAAATGGCTCTGCTCTTATCACTCATAGAGCCAAGAAGTTCTACAAGAGAACTAGAAGAAAGTTTCCCAACAATGTAACTAGTGGAAAGTTTGAACTAGATAAAAGCAAAGTGAAGTGTTGCAACTGTAATCAGATGGGACACTTTGCTAGGGCAGCAAACACCGAGCACTAATGGTGGCCAAGCACAATCCATGTCTAACTACACTAATGTTGCTTCAAGATCTGAAAAGCAAAGCCAACCAAAATAACAAAGTTGTTGTTATTGTTGAATAAGGAGGCTTTGATCGGAGCTTTCAGGTAGAGGATGTTTCTCCCAGCCAAACCCTAATGGTTGATGATGAAGAAGCTAAGGTATTTGAACATCTTTGTACTCTTGAATGCATTACTAAAGTAAACATGTATAGGTCCTTGAAGATCAAGAAGAAGAACCCAAAAGTATTCAAAATATAACAATCAAACACTAACACTCACAATATAACAAAGCTTAATGATATTTCAGATTGAATCCAACTTACAAAAGTCACTTGCAACAAATGATATTTCAGATTGAATCCAACTTACAAAAGTCACTTGCAACAAATGATATTTCAGATTGAATCCAACTTACAAAAGTCACTTGCAACAAATGATATTTCAGATTGAATCCAACTTACAAAAGTCACTTGCAACAAATGATATTTCAGATTGAATCCAACTTACAAAAGTCACTTGCAACAAATGATATTTCAGATTGAATCCAACTTACAAAAGTCACTTGCAACAAATGATATTTCAGATTGAATCCAACTTACAAAAGTCACTTGCAACAAATGATATTTCAGATTGAATCCAACTTACAAAAGTCACTTGCAACAAATGATATTTCAGATTGAATCCAACTTACAAAAGTCACTTGCAACAATATTAAGATGAATTAGGTTTTTTGCAAGAATCATTACAATGAAAGAACTCATATATATATATATATATATATAGTATTGATAGTTTCGCTGACAATTTTGCTGTCAGCGAAACTATCCTGCCAAGCCACAGTTTCGCCCGACTGAGAAACACCGTTTCGCCAGGTGAAACTGGCAGCTGACTATGAACGAAACTATAGTTTCGTTGGGCAGCAAAACATAACAAATAATCAAACTTACAAAAGTAAACTAGCATTTAACCTATTACAATCAAATATAAACAAAATTTAATCTAAGGTGAGTCCAACATATTCTTGATCTTCAATACTCCCCCTAGGTTGGATCTCACCATCTTGATAGTCTTCATTTGTCTTTTTCAGCTCCACTATCTTCCACCGCCTTAGATTTGTCTTCATTAACTCTTGTGGCACCATCCTCAGAAGCTTTAGCCAATGATTCTCTTTGGTTAGATCCTACTGTTATAGCTTCCTCGGCACATGCACTTGTCTGCTCTAATTGCCTCGTTAAGTCCCGCACGACCATTCTCAACTCATCTTCCTCCCTAACCTTCTAGGCCAATTCCCTCACTTCAGCCCTAACACCCCTCACTTTGTTGGCAACCGTCATGAACAGGATTGCCTCTTTGCGCGTTTAAGCTCCAGCTCACGCTTTAGTGTGATTCTCACATAGCACCAACACATCCTCATCACAAAAAGCGAATATCTCCATTGGATCAAAACATCGGTATTCAGCCCTATTCTTCAACCTAATCACTGCCTCCCCCGTATTATTGTCATAAAACCATTTCTCAAAACTTTGAAGCTGTTGGGGAAGGGATCAAGCAACCTCATAATGTCATAGTCTTTGGGGGTTTCACCCTTAACATAATCCAACCCTTCCCGGTCTCCCAATCTTTATCCATCTTTGACCTCCTTCTCCCTGCCTTCATAAACCCAAAAGCCTCGAAGTTATCATTTAGCCCCTTCTTTATTTCTTCCTCCAACATCTTTGCCTTCTCACTCAATTTGGAGTCTATCATTGGAATAACAGCTAACCTCTTTAAATCCTATTTAGGCAAAGTCTTGAATGTCTTACTTTTATGCAGGTAAGAAATGCATCCCCTCTCCTCTTAATCATGAACATTTTGAGGTCGGGGTTGTATTTCCAGCTAATGATCTTCTCCTCATGAATCTCCTCCTCAAAGTTATACTTTTTCTTTTTGGCATATCTCTTTCTTTTTTTCATAGACTCAACTTGTTTCTCTTTTGTCTCCTTAGCACGCTTGTCCTCCAACTCAATCACCCTCCAAGTATAGTTCCACCTTTCGCTAGATACATGTTCTCCCACAAGTGTGTGATCTTGCCACTAAAGTCGTGCCTTATGGCAGAGCAGTCAGCGAATATCCGAGTGTTCATCTGAACCAATCTTTTTATTTCTCCATGTCTCAACACATTTGGAATCAGATCGTCTATTATCATCTGTAGAAATCTGGGATATAGCAGCCATTTTTCCTTCTTCAGGGCCACAACGTTCTCGGCCACACAGTCAAAAATGAGTTTGGCAATATTGGCCTTTTGCCCCCTACAAAATATGACGATAGCTTTGGCCCAATCTAGATCCAGCCCATCTGATCTACCCCTTTTAATGATCTAAGCACATAATGAATACATGGGCAATGTATCTCCACTCTTTGGACAAAAAGGACTTCTTGATCTCATTTCTTTTCCCAAAAGGAGGGCCCTCATATCCAATACTCTAGAATGCCTCAAAAACCTCCTTTATTATAGCCTCCTCTCCGTAGTCTTCTTAGAGTGTGAGCACCTGGGCAATAATCTCCACAATAATCATAATGTCATTCTCCAACACTCTAGCAGCGATCCTCTAAGGATTGGCTCTAGTATCGTACTCAACAGTCCTCCATAAATCTCTAATATAAAGGTCATAGATGGTAGAAGAGTGAGAAACTGCGTAAGCCACGGGTGAACGTTGGAGCCAACGAAGTAATCTCAAAATTCTGCAGCTTTAGGATTGGTATCATCCAGAATGGCTGTAATGTTGTTCCACTCGTTGAAATTCAGATTAGCCATTTTGTCTGAAAATAGTTGAAACACATTAGAAAGATAAGTTATAATGAATAATAAAGATAATAGTTAAAAAGAACAAAATTAAAGTAAAATCAAATTAAATTCGCTAGGCGAAAGTATAATTTCGCTGGCCAAAACAGTAGTTTCGGCAGTGAGTCAGTAGTAGTTTGGGCAGGCTAAAGAAGTAGATTCGGCAAACTGAAACTATAGTTTCGTCCAAGCGAAACTGAATTTAGACCAGCGAAACTGTCAAGTTCACACGGACAGCATAACTTCATAGTTTCGCTGAAAACATTTGAACTTTCATTTAGTTTCCCTGGAGAATCGGTATTTTTGCACTAAGAACTGCGAAGATACCAAAGGGTCACCGCTCAAATTAGACCTTAAGATGTTGTTTAAACATATATTAACCTACAGTCGAGGGTTCAAAACACACACCTAATGTTTAATCAGTCATCAAACACAAAGAAAGCACACAAAAACTCGAAATCGTACGGAAGTTTCTCAATAGGGTCTCCGAAACAAGAAACTATGAATATGCGAAAACGAGCTCTTAATTTCGCATTGTGCAATATATAGCACATAGTTTCGCAGGCAATGAAACTGTAGTTTCGCTAGCAACAAAACTGTAGTTTCGCCTGGTACATGCTTTGATTAGAAATGAGCGAAAGTTCCAGCAAATCTATAGTTTCATGCTGCGAAACTACCAACGAAAGTATAGTTTCGCAAAAAACTTAGAAACTTAAAAATTTTATTTTCTTTTTAATTTTTTATATCCTTTTTAATATATAATTATTAAGGAAAGAATTAAGACAAAAACAAACAAAAATAAAAGTGTAACACCCGGTTATTTCTTTAAAGAAAAGAAATAAAAGAAAGAATGAAAGTGAAAGAAAAAGAAAGAAACACAATAAAACCCAAGTAGAGGGACTAAAAGTGTCAAAAGGACAAAATATTTGAAAAGTGGGTGTAACGGTGATGGCCTCCCACACTCTCTTCACACACATCATTTCATTCGGATTTTTAGAGAGAGAGAGAGTAACAAGAGCAGAAAGCTTTCGGGTTTGAAGAAGAACGAGGGCAGAAGGTCGAATTCAAGGTAAGAATTCATGGTTTTATGATGTCCTTGACCGGCCTTAGTCTATGCTTATGTGTGTTTTTGTGTTTTCAGGTGTGTTTTTGGTGGGTTTCTAGGCGGTTGAACTCAATTGCAAACGGGTTTTGAAGAAGTCATAACCAAAGGCTGTTAAGGTGAGTTCTAGAACCTCTTTTTTACTGATTTACATGATTTTGGGGCTAGAAATACACGTGTGAATGTTTTTATAAAAATGGGTATTGCACCCGTATGTTATGTATGTGTGTTTACGGGTGGGGTGTGATTTGGGTATGTTTATGATGATATGATGATGCTATGTTCTTGTTTTGATGATTAGAAAGTAAGATATAAGCTTAGAACATGTTAGTTTGATGATTGAAACAAATTATGATGATTGATTGTAAGTGTTGACTGCCCATGCGCCTAAACAGTGGCCCATGCACCCAACGGTTTAAACTGCTAAGTGTCCCCATGCGCCCAAAGTTCATGCGCCCAAATAGTAGCCACGCACCTAGAAAAGACTGAATTTGACTTAGTGTCTAGATGCCCAGAACCCCATTCGCCCTAATAGTGTTGATGCACCCAAATAGGGCCCATGAGCCTAGAATATTGACCAAAATGACTAAGTGTTGCCCATGCGCCCCAATAGTGCCCATGCGCTTGAAAATTTCCCATGCGCCTAAGTGTTCCCCATGAGCCCAGAAGGCCATGCGCCTGAACAGTGCCCATGTGCCTAAAGACTTAGAATATTTTTTCTGATTTTGGGGAAAATGTAAAGTGTAGGCTTGACTTGGGAGGTTCCCGGGGGATATGTAAGTTGACTTTTTGAAGTCATAGATGATGTGATGAGTAATGTATGATGTGAATTGAATGATGATGTATGATGGATGCCTATGCATGATGATGATGTGCGATTGATGATGTATGATGATTATGTATGATTGCATGATATGTTCCTTATTACGTATAATGACGTGACTTTATGTGGTGTGATTATGATGATGGATGTAAAGTATTATCTTAACAAAATGAAAGATTTAAGATAATGAAAGTGGAACATAATGAATGAATAAAAAGTCTTGCAAGCAAAAGAAAGGAGGTTCACAACTCATTGAGAGTTGTTAGTTCAACTGTGGGTTCACACACACAGGGGGAGTTAGTCTATGTGACTACTCCATACGTGCGATACGTGCGATATGTGCGATATGGGGTCCTTGTTGCTTAACCCTAGATGATATAGCTTTGTGCTCAACAGGAGGGGTTAAGTACATGACCTAGATAGAAGTGAAAAGATAATAAATGTACGAATGTGCGATAAGAACGAAATGTGCGAAAAGTACGAAATGAACGATGACGAAGATAATAATTATTACCTTGATGTACATATGATGTGTGATCAGGTGCGATAGTAAAGAAAATGTTTTAACGAATAAAAGGTAATATAATGTATTTATAAAACTAGAACTCACTCAGCAACACTGACTTTTATGTGTTTCCAGTTGGCAGGTAAATGTTGCTGAGGATTGCATGGGGCGGCTACTTGGCTCTTTTTGGATGACATTCTTTTGATTAATGTTTTTGCATTGTAATGCGATCAAACGATGTTTTGTAATGAATGTTGTATTAACTTGCAAAAGCATTTATATTGATATTAAAAGTTATTTCAATGTTTCCACTGCAATGTTTTATTAAAGTTATTATATATATATATATATATATATATATATGTTTTAAGTGCGATGATTGACCAGCTGTGAGTGTCCAAAAAACGGGGCCTTACAAAAAGGAACAAAAAGAAATCACCTCACAAGACCTCACCAAACTTCACATAATTTTGACACAATAAAAGAAAATAAAAGGATATACAAGAATGTTAAGCTGAAGAGATTTTCTGGAGAGTCATAGTACGGCGGGATTGCTGATATACTTGTCCTTTTAAGTCCATGACTTCTTCTTTTCAACAAGTAAACCACAACTACTATTATCATGTTTTGGGTTTTTTTAAAGAATACTTAAATGACTCAGTCCCCACAGACATTCGACAAAGAAACTTATCCTGTCCTCATGATATATTGAACAAGTGTCATGCTCTGCTTGATAATACCTTTTAAGAGCAACAAAGATCCTTTTCAAAAGAAGCATAGTCCTTATAGATGTCAAATGATGAAATCTATAGGTCTATACTCACGTATAACCATGGAGTTGATCAATTAAGGCTGACAGATAAGAGCTTCAGGTCTATACTTACGTATAACAGAGAAGATCATCAAATCATGCTGATGAGAGCTCCAGGTCTATACTTACGTATAACAGAGGAGATCATCACTCTAGGTCGATGTTCACACATAGCAGATGAGATAAGCATGTAGGAAAATATAGCAAGGAGCTTCTGTAATACAAAGAAAAGCTAGCAAGTAGCTTCTGAGATAGTATGAGGAAGGGAAACAAGGATACATTTGGTAAAAACATATCAATGAAAAGATATCACGTTGTCAATCCTTTTTTAACAAAGACTTGAAACTTTGTGAAGGCCAAGAATGTCAAGGGGATACTCCGAGTCAATAAGTTTCTTATTCTCTTAGTTTAGCCACAAGATCCGCTGTCCACTTCACGTTTTGGCTGAGCCTATCATGTATATCCCAAGATAATACTAATGACCACCATTAGATCTTTCATGCAACAAAACAATTTTATTAAAATCTCCCCCGAAATTTCTACAAACCTGCAAGATTGAAGAAATTTCTAAGTAAAAGAAGAAGAAATTGTTTATTATATATAAATTTTTTAATGTAAAACGATGAAAGGTTATGGGGCTAACAGGAAAATGAAAAGAAAGAAAAAAAAACAAATATATACAACATATACATGAGACAATGCAGAAAAAGAGTTTTAAAAAGATATTAATTCTAGGATGGAGATGAGTTCATAAAACGAGGTTTATCGAATGTTTTAGTAAAAAGATCAGTTTTTTGATTTTTTGTGTCAATAGGAATAATATCAATAAAACCCTTTCCTGAGCATTATGGATTGCATGAATCCTTGTCTTGATATGCTTGGTGCGGGAATGGTGAATTGGATTCTTCGCGATTCCAATGGCTGCTTCGTTGTCACAAAACAAAGGTGTATGGAGAAAGTTGATTCCATAGTCAATCATCTGATGTTGTATCCATAGCACTTATGAGCGACAACTTGAAGCATCAATATACTCTGCCTCCCCCGTGGAAAGAGACATAGTAGTCTGTTTCTTACTCTGTCATGATACAAGACAATTTCCTAGGTGTTGACAGCCTCCTGTGACAATTTTTCTATTAAACCTGCAACCATTAGAATCACTATCAGAAAAATGAAAAGAGCCTTTAAGATAACAAAAATTCGTTTTACAACCATTTCATGAGACTCTTTTGGGGCAGATTAGTATTGAGCACAATATCCTATAGCAAAGGTGATGCCAGGACGGCTTGTTGTAAGATACATAAGTGAACCGATCATAGATCTTTATAGATGAGGATTAGCAGGTTTCCCGTTCTTGTCTGGAGTGAGGCAAGTTTGAGCAGTGAATGTAATCAGTTCAGGAGAAGCATCATCCATCTTGAATTTCTTTAAAATTTATTTGATATACTTCTCCTGATGAATGAGAATTCTCTTTGGCTTTCATTCAACTTGCAATCTAAGGAAAAAGCACATCTCCCCCATCATGCTCATTTCAAAACGACTATGCATAACGTCCTCAAACTCCCGACCCAGCTTTGGATTGGTGGAGCCAAAAATAATATCATCAACATAGACTTGCACGATTAGCATCTCACCATCCACTTCTTTCTTGAAGAGAGTAATATCAATGGTGTTATGAGAAAAACCATTGCTCAAAAGATACTTTGTGAGTGTCTCGTACCAGATACGAGGAGCTTGATGAAGCTCGTAGAGAGATTTGTCAAGCTTATAGACTTTGTCAGGAAAGTCAAGATCCTCAAACCCTGGTGGTTAACACACATATATCTATTTATCAATATCTCCATATAGAAATGCACATTTGACATCCATCTAATAGACTTTTAATTGCTTGTTAGCGGCATGAGCCAGAAAAATCCGAATTGCTTCAAGACTGGCCACTAAAGCAAAGACTTTCATGTAGTTAATCCCTTCTTCTTAAGCAAAGCCTTGAACCACCAATCTTGATTTGTTTCTTACCATAATACCATTGTTGATATATGTGTTCCTAGTTTATGTGCTTAAATGTAAAAGTCATTCATGTCTTACATATATGTAATGTGATGATGTAATGAAGTATGATATATGCATTGATGTTTATTTATCTTTGATTCATATGTATGAACTTCTTATATAGGTTTGAGGTTGTTGTACACAATTCCTAGTCAATAATGATTAAGAATTATGTTCAACCTAGTTGGGTGATTATTCATGCTAATGGACCATACTTATGGTCCATATGCATGAATATATCATTTTTATGGACCAGTCGCACGATTGAACCAGGAGACTGGATCAGTCGTATGATTGAGACATAAGATTGACTCAGTCGCACGACTGAACATTCAGTCGGCGTATGAATCAATCGCATGAGTCAGTCGCACGACTAAACCATGCTAATGGTTCAGTCGTACGAATGGAAACTATAAACCTATAAATACACTTGTTTCGTGGAAAAACAAAACATTTAGAGAGATACGTCGAATATACACAAACCTTAGCCGTCCAGAGCGTCCAAAACAGCCAATCCAACTTCATAGTTCGATCTTGATCGATTCCTATTCATTCTTACGTTTAGTTCATTGTTATATCGATCGGGTTATCGTTCTCACTGATTGGATCGCCAATCAAATAGGATTCCGCACTATTTGATCTGGTTTAACACAGAATCCGTTAGTACTCCGTACGTACACGATCCTAACAATGAACCCATTCACATGCTTCATTCGTGCGATTGGGGTTCAGTCGTGCGACTGGCTTATACTCCTTCATCCATTCATACACCTACCTCCACCTCACCCACAATACCCAACACAATTCCACCACAACCCACTTCCATTCCTCATCCCATCTTCACCACATCCACCACCACAACCACCACTTAACAAGCCGGTACATCCACCCAATCCCCAATGACACATGGCTCTACTCTACCCACGGTCGGGTTAGGAGAACAGTTGGCAATCCTAATCCGCATTGTGCTAAAGCTAATCGCAACTGATGACCTGAGAGCTACTCAAATGAAAGCTGATGGCAGTAAATGCACCTCAATCCAAGCAAATAGCTAAGCGTAGTAAGAAGAATGCACAGTTTGAGAGAGCTTTAGGCCAAGCTCACCATGCACTAAAGAGTCAAAACGAGTTGGTGTTGGCATCAGTGAGTGATTCCAAAAGTGATTTGCTTGTCTAGTGGTACTTGTTGCTTTTCTCCGAAGGCTATTGAATTACGTGGGTGGCGGTTGTCCATGGATGACTTTTTTCTCCATGTAAGATTTCAGTTCACATAGGATAGAGGTATATATATATCTTGGATTTCCCCATTAGGAGATTGAATGAGATTAGTCTTCCTCGCCATCCTTTCATCGTCTATTGGGCTTTCACCTGCACTGCCTTCGCCTAGGACATTAGAAAGGGCGAGAAAGGTTCGTTCCACTCTCCCAACAGGCCAGCAAGCCATTCCTAGCGGCTTAGGCCTTGTTAAAGGCTAAAGAGCGTACTTAACACTCACCCTTTCTCGCCAGCAAGCCGAGCTCCTAGTCCTCTTGTTTTCATCTGAGCTTGTACCAAGCTCCTTTCCGTGTAAGCTATTCCATGCGATGTCTTTCACAAAGGTACATGGGTTTGATAATCGATAGAGCTGGTGAATCTTTTCTTCCCTCGTAGGAACTCGATCTCTCTAATACATCAATATGGCCTAGATCTCGTATTTCCCATGTAGTCCGTCGAAAAAACCAACGATTCTCCTCTCAAAGTAATAGAGAGATACTTTTCTTTTTCCGGTATGTAGCTCCGCGAGCAAGGAGTTCTTTTTTTTTCTCTAACCGAGAGATCCATGAATCGGGATCCTGATGCATATAGATACAAATGGTCCACTGGGAGCAATAATTTCCAGGAACATTTGGAACATTTTGTTGCTGATCAGTAGTAGTGTCTAAGAGGAAGGGTTGGCGCTTTGAGCTACCTATTTTTTGTGATCAAATTAGAAACTTAGCTTCTCAGGTTGCCATAGATTCTCCGAAAGAAAGCAATCGGCTTTGCCCAAGTTGTAATGACTGAGCTTGCTCCCTGTCGATGAAGAATGTTTCGAAAGCAGCCTAAAAGCGGTTAGCTTCGCTTTCCTGAGAGGAATGGTTTCCGATGAACTACTCCCTTTACCAGTTGATGAATCATGCTTCTAACACCTAGACGCTTAGTCACATCTGCGCTTAGATAGCGATGTGAACCTTACCTTAATCAATAGATAGGTTTGTACTACTACCAGTCAAAACAGAAACTTTTGAATTCGGACGAGATGTCCATGGTCTGGTGTTGGATGGAGAGACAGAATTCATCTCATCGCAAAGACAGCATAGGAGATATCGCCCATTATACTGCAATATGGTGAGCATAGCCATGTCTGATGAAAGAGCCACCTGCTGACCTGGTGTTGACGAACAAGTTCCAGAATAGTCTGAAACTGGTCTCGTGCTAGATTCAACGCAATGGGCGAGAAGGCTGACATGAAGGCTTTCATCGAAGGCAAAGCGATGGGAATTCTCTTTCAAGGCGGCCCGCACGACTCACTGAATAGGCTACCGCGGCTCGCTTCGCTTTTGTTGCGGAGCTCACTGCTTGTAAGGCTCTTAGCGCTAATAAATTACTACCTGAACCGGAACCAGATGTAGAAGTAGAACCTTCTTCTGAATCAAGTAAATGAGTACCTATCCTTGATTGACCCTCAGTGTGCAATCTTAAAGGTGCGTTCATAGTAGACGTAGACAATGTAGGGATTAATACAGGATTATGTGATGTTGAAATAGGAACTGAAACAACGGGTGGTACAGTTGGGGGTATTTCCATGACAGACAAAGCACTATTTCACGGAGGGACAGAGAGAACTCTTCAACGAAAATAAATCTTGAAATTAAACAATAATAATCTCTATCGTTCAGTAGGAAATTTTATTTTTTTTGGTCCATGATCGACCCGCAACCATTCAATCATGATATCCTTACCTTCCAACCAGGCCTGCCGGCACAATAATGGAATGATGGAGCTAATCTGCTTGCTTGTGCAGGCGATGACCGCTCGGCTAGGGCGCGAAAAAGAAGTACTTGATGCGGGAGAGAAGGTAGAAAGACTAGAGGAAAGGGCAATGGCCATACAAAGGATTGAGGGAATGGAGAAAAAGAATAAGAAGATTATGCTAAGGCTGAAGCGATCTAAGGGTGAGCCTTTAAAGATTAAAGATGGTGATGATGAGGATGATGAAGATGAGCTCACTAAAGATGCATCTGAAGAAGAAGAAGATGATGATGAAGAAGCAGGACTGAGTGGGAAGGGCACAAAGGATGATAAAGATGATGATAATGAGCAAGAAGGTGATAGTGCTGCATCAGCCTCAAATCCATCAGCAAAGGAGAGGCGCACCAACCGAAATCAGGATCAAAGATCCTCGTCCTCAGCTCCTCAAGCTGAAGAGACACCCGATTAAGGAAAAGTAATGATTAGATGTTTATGTATTTGAAAATTTTGCACTTGAATTGTGTATTACATTAATGTAATTAATGATTATTTATGTTTAAATGTCTTGATTAATGATTTATGCGTGATGTGTTGAATGTTTAATCAAACAGATGAAGCTCAACAGCCAGATGAATATGATGTCGTCCCCCTTCAGCAAATCAAGACTCAACTCACTATGATTCTTGATTTGCAAGGGATCGTAAGACAATTTGTGAGCTACACTCCTGAGGAAGGAGAGATCATCCATGATCTGACAGATGAGCAGCTTGCTGACATGTTCCGACTAAATCCAGATGAACTGATCAAAGATGCTCCTGAAGTCAATGTTCTAAGTGATGAGGAGCTATAGGATGTCGATGAAATAGATATTGAAGATGTGACAACAGATCACTATCCTGAGTACACTGACCCTGAGGGCAATGTTATCCCCAACTTGGGTGAAACTTTTGGCAGTGCTACTTTTGATAAGCTGAACGAGATGGAGAAAGAAAAGGAGAAAGATGAAAGTCAAGCCCAAGCTTCTGATGCGAATGTAAATCTTAAGAAAGCTGAATGGGCCGTGTGTTTTGCTAAAATGAAAGCCCAACACGCACCTCCAAAGAAGAATGCCTACGCCAAACTGTACAGAGTCAAGAAATGTCAGAAAGTGTCTGCAAAAATCATCGCATGGGATTATTTTGAAGACTTAAATGTTTATGCTGTAAAGAGAGAGAAAAGGATTGAGTACTTCAGATATCCACATGATCTGAAGACTCTTGATTTTGAGCTTAATAGATTGGCTAATTTAGATCTTTTGTATGCCAAACCGAGGAAGATGTCGGGATGGTTTGAGATTGCTCTAAAGAAAGAATACCACACCAGATGGGTCAACTTTAAGCCTCAACAACCTAAACATTTTATTCATAAGACTGAAGTTGATCTTATCTCTGGAAGACCTAAGGCAGTGTTGAAGTGGAGTCCCCCACGCATAATGTCTAAGATTCCCTTATGGGAGATGCCTCAAGACTTCACTCCACACTTCAAATGGTGGTATTATGATTGGAGGACGAGAGAAGCGGTCATAGTGTTGAAGAAAGATGGAAAGATAGAGACTATCAGGGTATTTGACCCAATGTGGCTTACCAACTTGTTTGCTGAAGATGTTTACACTCTATAAAGTGGCCACTATTCTATGACATGCAACACATTGTACAAGCTCTTCAATTCCAACACGTTATATGGCTCTGCTCCATGTTTGAGATACACGCGGGAGTCACTAGAGAAGAGAAGTAAAATAAGTTTCAAGAGAATATGAAAAATGTTAGACAATAGGGTAAACTAGGTCCAAGGGGGAGTTTGTTGATACATGTGTTCCTAGTTTATGTGCTTAAATGTAAAAGTCATTCATGTCTTACGTATATGTAATGTGATGATGTAATGAAGTATGATATATGACTTGATGTTTATTTATCTTTGATTCATATGTATTAACTTTTTATATAGGTTTGAGGTTATTGTACACAATTCTAAGTCAATAATGATTGAGAATTGTGTTCAACCTAGTCGGGTGATTATTCATGCTAATGGACCATACTTATGGACCATACGCATGAATATATCATGCTTATGGACCAGTTGCACGACTGAACCAGGAGACTGGATCAGTCGTATGATTGAGACATAAGATTGACTCAGTCGCATGACTGAACCTTCAGTCGTGCGTATGAATCAATCGCATGAGTCAGTCACACGACTGAACCATGCTAATGGTTCAGTCGTACGAATGGAAACTACCACTTAATTCAAGAAAAAACAGAACATTTTGAGAGATGCGTCGAATATACACAAACTCTAGCCGTCCAGAGCGTCCAGAACAGCCA
This sequence comes from Flaveria bidentis, assembly GCA_018326385.1. Taxonomy (NCBI): domain Eukaryota; kingdom Viridiplantae; phylum Streptophyta; class Magnoliopsida; order Asterales; family Asteraceae; genus Flaveria; species Flaveria bidentis. Next base: position 6,836 of record BJCM01275161.1, on the reverse strand, counting down.
ATCGAACTTCATAGTTTGATCTTGTTCTTACTCATTCTTAACGTTTAGTTCATTGTTATATCGATTGGGTTATCATTCTCACTGATTGGATCGCCAATCAAACATGATTCCACACTATTTGATCTGGTTTAACACAGAATCCGTTAGTACTTCGTACGTACACAGTCCTAACAACAATGGTCATCGGGTTTGTTCTTGAATATCCATTTCATGCCTATTGGGTATTTGTTTGGTGGAAGATCAACCAAAGTCCACACCTTGAGCTTCCTGAACTATTGCAGCTCCAGTTGCATTGATTCAACCCAACAAGGATCCTAAAGAGTTGCATGAACAGTTTTTGGTATGATTTGAGATATAAAACAAAAGAATAGACATACACTAATCAAGCCAGATTGACCCTGCGTTCGAACTCCATTGGTGATCGATCCAATAATGTTATCATGAGGGTGGTCTTTCATGGTCTTGAAATCAGTGATAATGGGTAGGGTATTTGAAGGTGGGTTGATGGGTTGTTGGTGAGTAGATAATGGAGAGGAAGATGGTTGGGGCAGATTCAATTGGTGAAGCTGATGGGATAGGTTAAGATAAGGTAGAGATGGGTGACAATGGAAGAGATGCATAAATAGGAGGGGTGGAATGTCAAAGGATGATGAGGAAGATGCAATGTCAACTGATGTGGCATTGTCAGGTAATGAATTGGGAGGTGCTTGATGAACAGGAGGACCGATGGGTAATGGATCTATAGGAATTATGTTTGTTTGGACATTGGAGATGGACACCTCATTATCAAAAACTAGAAGATTAAATGAGTTGAAATCGTATTTGAGTCAATGAACCATGTAGGTTCTGATCGGACATCAGAGGAATTAGATTCTTGCCAATCAACATAGAAAGACTCCTGTACAATACGAGTTCTCTTGTTATACACCCAATAAGATTTCTGAGAAAAAGAATAGCCAATGAAGTAACATTCGTCAGAAACAACACTGAATTTCGTCTTTTGTGCATGGGTATTTAGTAAAGTACACGAGCATCCAAATGGACGAAAGAAGTCAATCAAAGGCTTTCTCTTATGGAACAGTTCATAAGCAGTCTTCATTTTGTCTTTGACGATTAGCACCCTGTTAAGAACATAGGAAGTAGAGTTCACTGCCTCAGCCCAGAAGATAATGGGTAAAGAGGACTCAATCAACATAGTCGAGCAACTTTAATAAGGATGCGATTCTTTCTTTCAGCAACACTTTTCTGTTGAGGTGTTCTCCCTGCACTGAACTATCTCAAAATACCCTTACTAGCACAAAAGGAATCAAATATTTGATTTCTGAACTCAATACCATTTTCACTTCGAATAGCCATAACCTTCCTCTTGCTTATCATTTCAATCGAAAGGATTAACTTCTACAGTTTTTCAGCAACCTCTCCTTTATGGGCAAGAAATCTCACCCAAGAATACCTAGAATAGTAATCTGTAACAACAAGACCAAACGATTTCTTAGTAATGGATTTAGCACTAATTGGGCAAAACAAATCAGTATGTAACAACTCGAGGGGATTAGAAATGCTATTTTCAAGTTTTGGTTTATGTGGTTTTTTATGTTGTTTTTTTGGCACATGCCATGCATTTCTTAACAACTGAAAAATCATTTAAAGGTAATCCCCTAACAATATTGTTTTTAACTAATTTATTTATATTTTTGAAATTAACATGGCCCAATCTGCAATACCACAAGAAAGACTCAGATGTGGAAGCTTTAGATAGAAGATCAATTATTTATTGTTTGTGTTTGTTGTTGCTATTGAACGATTCAATCATTCAAGTGCACTGTTATTTGATCATTTTTGGACCTACAGTCCTATAATTTGGAAGTAAGATCTGACCTTGAGTCTTTGAATATTTTAAAATCTGATTTCAAAAGAGCTGAAAATAATTATAAACTTCAATAGAAGATTTAGAGAAAACAATTTCAACTCATAAGCATGAGCACACAAACTATAGGACTCAAATCAAATATCTTATTACCAAAATTGAATGCAAGGCTGAGTGTGTGATCAACAAAGCCAGGGCAGAAAAATTTGTTCTTGAAGAGGAAATCTTTAAGAACATCATATCTTCATCCATCATGGAAAGATTTTTTTATTAGAACAGGTAGGGATTAGGTTCAAGTGAGATAGCTCCTACACATTATTATCTGTAAGATCTCTAAGGTGTGAAACTTGTCAAGATAAGCTGCCCCTCATAGACCCTATCCAAGAAGAGGATGAAGATGAAAAGGAAACAATAAAGGATGAATCTGTAGTGAGTGAAGAGGATCATCCTAAGAAGGGTCACTATGCTCCTGGAGAGAAGAAAGAGACAAGGATGACCAAGTCAATTAGGAAGAACTTGATCAGGCCAGCCAAAAGAAAATCAAAGAAAGCCCAAACGATCAAGACTACTTTCAATTCCAAGCTAAAACAAGTCTTTATTTTTGTTGGATTTGAAGTGGTAACGACTGAAGACTCAACTAAGAACAATCCATATGACTAATAAGAAAACGTCTGAAGAGAAGACGAAGAAGATAGATTCAGAAGGAAAATTTCTTCCTTTAGGAAGCTCCAAATTAAAGAAGATAGGTGGAAAATTACCTTCGGAAGAAAATTTGGTTTCGGAAGAAAATTTGCTTTTGGAAGAAAATTTCTTTTCGAAAGAAAGGAAAGCATCCAAAGTACTGAAGTCTGCTGTAGTGGATGCAAAAGCTTCCAAAGGTCCGGTCTCTAAAACTTCCAAAGTCATCAAACTTCTGAAGTATTAAGGGCCAAGTCTAAACTTCCATAAATGGTGTGGAAGATGAAGGAAGGACATGTATGTGAAAAATCTTCATTAACAATAGTAAATGATCCTTAGAGTTTGCATATAGGATCAATAACTATTGAACTATCTTTAGTTCACTTTGATGAGCCCAAAACAAGGCTTGGGTTATCAAATGTAACTAACCATCTCTTTTTGTGTAGTAACAACTGAAGATCAAAGAAAATGTATGGATCATTCATAATGGTTATTCTAGGCACATGACAGGCAATGGCTCTTTACTTCAAAACATTGAAAGGATTGATGGAGGGCCAGTTGTTTTTGGTGGAGAATAATATGATTACATTACTAGAAAGGTGTAGGACCGGTGAAGGGTGGTCACTTACAACACAACAACACAAAGAGGAGAGTAACTTAAATTAATCAAACAGTAAACTAGATTAACCACAAGTAAAGACACTAAGAACACAAGTAATTAAGAGACAGAACAAAGAGCAAGATACACAAGGAGATGGTTTTCAAGATTGCAGTATATTGCTTTCTCAATATTCTATTACAAGTGTTACAAAGCATAAAGGAAAGTTACAAGAACATGAGATACTTATACTACATCCTACAGCCGACCATACTTTGAACGCCAGCTGGATACAATTGACTAGACACAACACAAAATCAATTGTAGAGTCAAAAAGGCAGATTGCCTTTTTGACTTTGTGACTATGACATGCCATAGCACACATCCTTATCTATTACAAAAAGGATAAACTACATGAAGTAGAAAGTTATGTTGGATCTTGTATGCCCAAGACACATCCAAGATTGATGTGGTTAGTACGTTATGATCCAAGTCGGGTCATACCCAATAACAAGCTATACAAACACCAATAAATGTTTGTTTGTTGATGAGATCATACAAATAAACATTGACACCATTAGAAAATGGGTTTTCTAAAACATTGCTTTGGAATAGAACACCATTATATGGCTAGTTTGTTCATGAGATATTATTTGTTTCATTATTTAATTTGGTTAAATTATAACAAATAAAAGTGTGTTATTGTTATAAAATTAAAAGGGGTTTTAATTTTATAAAAACTTATGGTTGAAAGAGTGATTTTATAAAAGTTTCAAATGGGGGGAAAACCCATTTGTTGTACATTCCGGCCGCCCATATGGGCATTGGGAACCTTTTCTTTGTCTTGGCTTTTGCAAGACTTAACTCACTCATTCACTCAACCATAACCTACACTTTTCTCTCACACACACAAAGCCAAAACTCTCTCAAAGAACAAAAGATTTTCGGATTCAAGAAGAAAGAAGAGGCTGAAATTTCGATTTTGTTGGCTGCACTTCAAGATCTTCTTGGCTGATTCGGATTGTTCAAAAGGGAGTTCATCTTGGTGCTCTTCTACCTAACAAGATTAGGTGTTTGTTTAGGCTTGTGGGTATACAAGCTTGAGGTCTTCCTTTTGAAGGCTACACATTCAAGAACATCATCACCTTCATCTATTCATCTACAACATTTCATTCAAGAAAGTTTGATTCTATGAACACCTTATGGTTGTTATGTCTTGTTTGATAGCATATTATTTCACATACATTTTGATCCTTATTCTTGGGTTTTTGTTTGTGGTTTAAAATGGTAAAAATTTCAGATTATAAACCATATATTAAACATATACTCCGCTGCATATTTATAGTTTAAAATGGTTAAACTAGCTTGTTTTATATGTGACAAAACCCAACATTTTGTGTGTAGAAAGGGTGATGGGCGGCCATGCCACCTTTATCACGAACTTTTCAAAGATTTGTCCTTTTTGACCCTTTTTACCCCTAGACTTGGGTAAAATATCTTTTCCTTCTTTTTACTTCACTTTATTCTTTTTGGGCTTTAATAAAAAAATAACCGGGTGTTACATGGTAGAAGCTTCATTTGCAAGATTTGTTACCACTAGAGCTGAAGATGTGTAGCTTGAAGCTCTTCTTAGCTCAAATCTTGGATTAAGATCACCTGTAGGTAATATATTTGTAGACCCTGAAGCATACTCACAAGATTTGTTAAAACAGTTGGTAACTAAATCAAGATCGAATGCCAATGAGGACCAGAACCTTTCGAACAGGGAGTGCGCTCATTGAAAGTCACATTGGCTGACTCTTCAACTATTCGAGTTCTGAGATTGGATACTCTATAAACCTTAGCTTGGGAAGAGTATCCAATAAAGTGTCCATCATCTAATTTCTCAGCAAACTTGGCAATTTGATCTTTGGTATTCAAGATGGTGCAAGGACATCCAAATGACCTGAGAAAACCAATGAAGGGTTTTCTCTTGTGCAAAAGTTCATAAGGAGTATTACCATGAGTCTTAACCACTAAAAATTTGTTTTGCACATAGCAGGCAGTATTGACTGCCTCAGCCTAGAAGGTGATAGGCAGTTTACATTGAGACAACATAGATCTTGCAGCTTCAATAGTGTCATGTTTCTCCTCTCAGCAACACCATTTTGTTGTGGAGTATTGGGAGCACTATATTGTCTTGTAATACCCTTTTCATCACAAAATGTATCAAGGATTTGGTTCTTGATTCCTTGATCACATCTTATGGTCTTGATCTTGTGATCACATTGCTTCTCAATCTTTAAGATGAAATTCTTCAGAATCTCAAGAGTTTCATCCTTAGTTCTAAGGAAGAAAACCCATATGAATCTTGTAAACTCATCTATGGTCACTAAATAGTAAGAGGTCCTTCCTAGACTCATTACACTAGTGGGGCTTAAGAGATCCATATGTAATAAGTGTAGGGGAGTAGTGATAAAGTTTCTTTCCTTTGGCTTATGAGATACTTTATGTTGCTTCCCTTTCAGGCATGCCACACAATGATCATCTCTTGTAAACTCTTTCTTTTGCATTCCAGTTACCAAATCATTTTTAATGAGTTTGTTCATGTTATTAAAGTTTACATGGAACATTTTTTTATGCCAGAGGAAAGACTCATCAGTATTTGCTTTAGATAGAAAGTATGAAACTTCACCTGAGGGAGATGTTTCTTGCAAATCCATCTTGTCCATGTTAACTCTCCTAGGGGCTATGAGCAGGGTATTCTCATGAGGAATGACCACCTCGGGCTTTAGAACAATGCACTCATGCTTAATAAAGAGCATGCTATGACTCTGATCACAAAATTATGATACACTTAGAAGATTGTACCCACGCTCCTTGACAAAACATACATTTTCAATGTTGAGCTTACCATTTGTGACCATGCCCCTTCCTATAATGTAACTTGTTGCATCTCCTCCAAAAGCAACTGGCCCTCCATCAATTCTTTCAAACTTTTGGAGTGGTGACCTAGTGCCTGTCATATGCCTGGAACAACCACTGTCAATGATCCATACATTCTTGTTTATCTTGAGTTTTTCCTGCACAAAAGAGATGGTTAGTTACATTTGGAAACCCAAGCCTCATTGGTCTTGGGATCATCAAAAGAAATTGAAGATAATGGAACAGTAATTGATCCTATAGTCATGCTAGAGGGATCATTTGTTGAAGTTGATGAAGAACTTTCTTTGACTTCCACACCACCTTTGGAATCTTAGACTTAACCTTCAATACTTCAAAAGTTTTGTTGACTTTGGAAGTTTTGATGACTGGGCATTTGGAAGATCTTCCATTCACTGCAGCAGGCTTTAGTACTTCGAAAGAATCCTTTCCTTCTGAGACCAAAGTTTCTTCCGAAGGCAAGTTTCCACTTATCTTCTTCTTCATTTTGGAGCTTCCAAAGGAAAAAGATTTTCCTTCTGAAGCTTGTTTGTTCTTCTTTAGACTCTTAGTAGTTTTTTTCTTTGTGATATGGAGAGTACTATTTGGATTGTAAACACAATCCTTAGCAAAGTGAGAGGTACTCCCACACATGACACAATCCATTTTCTTCCATCAAGGAGTCTTCTTTTGAGAACAAGGCTGAACTTGATCACTTTCACTCTTCATCTTCATCTTCTCAGATGATGTGGCAATTCTTGTGGGGTTAGAACTACCTTTGGAGCTTGATGG